>JAVLVB010000066.1:863137-893922 GCA_032876305.1 Orestias chungarensis | reverse complement strand
GTCTGTGTATGTTTCCCTTTGTCCGGACGCAGTTCATTCTTGTGGCTAAGATGAATGCACAGACGGCGGATCATTGAGCAACAAAGCAATGAGAGCACAACAGGATTTGGTCATTCAGACTAAGTGTCTGAGTTTGATTATGAGTTTTGACACCTCCAAGGAGGGCTAAATGATCTTGAAGACAAGAACCAAGAAAATCCAGATTGGTTGAATGAAAATTATAAGACTCTCACCTACCATCCAACTACTGCTATATGATGATTTTTCTTCTTGCAGATGGTTGGCCCACGCAACACCTGAGCAAAGGCCCAATGAGCCAAAATCGTTGGAATTTAAACTACAGTATATAGTAAATTCTAATGTAGATTATAAAGCATTATTATGCCGTTAGCCATTTTCCTTGAGGAATAAAACTCAGACAGAGAGGGCATCCAGCTCCAAAGGGTCAAACCTTGCATGTTTGAGTCAGAACATGACTCACAGGCCATGATGGATACTAAGGTTGAAACAAAAGCTGATGAGAAAAATAACCTCTTCTAGAGGTTAAACTGATTCATATCGAGCCAAACCAATGTTTTTTAGGCTTCGTATTTAAACTATTCCCCCTTATTAATGGCTAAATTGTAATAATAGCCCATTAACTTGTTGTGTAACGCGTCAGTCATACAGCTAAAACAGAGCATAAAAGAAAAGTTGTTAATTTTTGTTGGTTTAGTTGCTACAACAAACGTTTAGCTTGTTATCATGAAACTATCACAGGTCATGCTTGGACTTTAAGAAATATTTCTTTTTTAATTACTTCCTCTTGCTGGTTTTAACTCATTCAAAGTCATGGTGAGCGGTTGTGGTAGGTTTGTAAGTCCCAGCAGAACATTTAATTGGTGCTTAAAAATGAAAGCAGAATGTCTATATACCTTCCTATTTCTATTCAGTAATGACATATATGCATTTTTTCTTGCCAAATTAGCCAGAAACCTTTTCTTCAGTCACAGAAGAGTCCAGGCGATCTCAAAAGATCAATAAAGAAGACATAAAAACTCTAGACACCAACTATTAAATGAAGATTAAAATTTATCCAGTAAAATATTTAAGGTCAAATACTTCATAATGAAAAAGCAAAGCAAACAGGAACAATGACCATGGCATTTTTTAATGTCAGCGCAAATGCCCAACCTGTAGGTAAAAAGTGTTTCAATTGCGGCACAACACCAGAAAATCCTGCATGTTTTATGACTGGTTACTTTCAAGTAAAGCTGCAAGTCATACCAGACATATCTATGTAGAATAGAAGAAAGATATTTGAATAGCTTTTAACAGGGAAAAGTAATCATTCATTTGAAAGATCCAGATGATCAAAAGGTAAATAGTAAATCAGGATCAGCCTAGATCTGTGTTGCAACACTGATTCATTGCAAATTAGTTAACTGGTAAAAGCATGAAATAGCTCTGATAAGAGAGTTCAACAGGCAACCACGGCTTTCCGAGGTAATTGTTTTGAACTCACATTTTTCTGTGAGTGTTTCACTAAATGTATCGCCGTATTAATGGTGTACCAAGCTGTACTCCTCACTGCTATGTGGTTTACTGTCATTAGGGGCCATGACTGAAAGCTGACCTGCAAAGTGTCAGCTACAGCAATAAGCCTCTAGCTGCAGGCTGCGCAGAGCAAAGCGGAGACAGAGAGAGAGAGAAAGAGACAGAGAGAGAGGTGAAACCAGAAACCGAGTCTGGCCCTTCCCAGCTGGCGGCTGACCACCGTCACCCCTCCTGCCTCCCTCAAGCCTTCATGTGATCCTTACTCCAGAAGCAAACTAGCAAAGGAAATGTCAGTCTCCCAGCCAGCCAGGAAACCTCCATGCCCAAACAAGGCGTTTCCTGCCCTGACACAGCTCTTCCTGTGGGCTATGTAAGGACTTTCCTGCTCTCTCCCTTTGTCTGTGTGGCTGTCTCTCTCTCCCACTCTTTTGGCTGGCTGCCCTTAAGCAAGCTGCCTCAATCCCAGCCTTTTTTCCCTTGCTTTCTTACTAGGTGTGTTAGCGTGTGGGTGTGTGTGTTTATATTTTATACTGGTCTGTCGACGTGCAAAATAAAAGTGCGTTACAACACTGATAGAGTCTTCATTGTATTGTATGTCAGGCAAAAAGTCTAATTTTGTCAGCCTGTGTGTGTTTAGAGAGATGTGGACAAAATCAGTCTACTTTTAATGATCCCACACAGACCTTTCGTAAAATGAAGGAAAACGTTTGTGATTGCACAGTTGAGATTCACATTCGTCTAAAATTTACATTTTAGGAGATGTTTGAAAAAAACGGAACTGCCACAAATTGAGCTCCTAGATCCTCTAGGAGGTTCTCTAAGATAAAACCAAAAGCTCACCACCCCACTCCCCCTGTTTCTCATTGTTTAAATATATTGCTCATGGCTTCAACAAAAATAGTTTTGCAAACTTTCTTCTTAATAATTTAGGTATAAAAAATTGTATATTTTGTGTTTTCCCACATTTCCTTACTTTGCAGCAGGAGGGGCCAACTTATGCCCATGTCTTGGGTTGGATATTGACTGATCAGGCTGAGAATCGATGTAACCAAACACATTTGGTTTATCTGTTAGCCAGGGTTAAGCTTTAAATTTCAAGACAGTACTTAAGTGACTAATGAAGTACTGTCAAACTAATGTCTTAAAGCAATTAACCATCCATGTCACCACATGATGTTTTAGGAGGACAAATTTGTGAAATTGTAACTAATTACCTAAATAAACTGAACTTGACTACAGGGTTTTAGGTCTTAATTAGGATGCATATAGGTGACTTGACGTTTGAAAATGTAAAAAAAGTGTCTGTTGTTTTTTTAGTGTTGTCTTGAAACCTCATACTTTTTCCTACAAATGTTAAAAGTTCCAATAATGAAAAGGAATTCGTTTTTAGTTTTTAAAAAAATAATTATTGTTAAATTATGGCTTTTGAACCATTAGACAAACAAATAGTAGTTTTCAAAATTTGATATATCATTTGTTTTATTTAAGATGTCAGACAAATTTTAGGTTTGGTCAAAAAATGGCTCTTTGTATTGTTATGTTTGCTTTACTGCCACTTTAAAGTTAAGGCTAACAGAGAGTGGCAGCCTGTATTACTAAACAACATTTGGGTCAAAGAAAAAACATTTTATCCATACATCAGTTTTCTATAGATGCTTTATACTTGCAGGATTTCAGGCTTATCCAGAGTTCAAATGTCGAGAGGCAGGTAAGAATCTGGACAGGTGGTCGCATTACATTGTAACACAAGGACACACATTTAAGCTCACACACATTCACACCTGATAGGACAAAATGTATCTATGGCTCTATCACTAACAGAAAATGTATTAAGGCACACAAAAAAAAAGTATTACAAAAGGTTCCTGGCGATATAAACCTTCTTGGTTTTTGGAAATGTTTGCTCCACTATGCAGTTCTGACTTATTGTTAATAATAAAAATCCTTGCACAATCGGGGATAGGTTCTTGCTGGTGCCCTTCTCTTCCACACAGGACACTCAGGAAAAACAATCATGTTGTCCGGGTATGCAGCTGACACATGTATACAGTCATTTACTCATAAGGGCAATTTCATGTCATATTTTAAAACAGTTTTTCTAAACTCAAAGATTTAAGATGATTTAATGTCCGCAACAACTGAGCAGCAACAACAAAATAGCTCGGAAAGGCCGGGAACGTAGTGGAAAGGCTGCAAACTTAACTTGAGTGCTACTTTAATTAGCAAAACAAAGACTACTACACTTCAGAATCAGAATCAGAATCAGAATCAGAATCAGGCTTTATTGGCCAAGTATGCTCACACATACAAGGAATTTGTTTTTGGTTACACAGATGCTTGCAGTGCATGACAAATACAGTAAAGGCACAAAAAATGCAGTAAAGAAACATTTGTAACATTTAGCATGTGTAATTTATATTTTTAAAAAAGTGCAGTTTTGTGCAGTATAAAAACTATAGAAGTTATAAAAATTTATAAATAAATTGTTCAATTGTTCATGAGAATAATGGAAGTTGGAAAAAAGCTTCTCTGTAGCCTGGTCGTACGGGTCTTCATGTGGCTGAAGCGTCGGCCAGATGAAAGCCACCGAAACAGGTGACGGCCAGGGTGGAACGGGTCGGTGATGATTTTCTCTGCACGCTTCCTGGTTCTGGAGGCATGCAGGTCCAGCAGTGCGGCCAGCTTTACACCGATGGTCCTCTCTGCAGACTTGATAATGCACTGCAGTCTCTTGGTGTCGTGTTTTGTGAGAGCACTGCCCCACACCGTGATGGATGTGGTGATGATGGACTCTATGATGGCTGTGTAAAACTGCACCATCAGCTCTTGGGCTAGGTTGAACTTCCTCAGCTGGTACAGAAAGTGCATCCTCTGTTGAGCCCTCTTGATGATGGAGTTGATGTTGCTGTCCCACTTCAGGTCCTTGGAGATCATTGTGCCCAGGAACTTGTATGACTCCACAGCCATCACAGTCCTGTGTAGGATGGTGAGTGCTGGCAGGGTTGGGGGGCTCCTCCTGAAGTCCACGGTCATCTCCACTGTTTTTGCTGTGTTCAGCTCCAGATTGTTCTGACTGCTCCACAGGACAACCTGATCAACCACCCGTCTGCAAGCAGACTCTTCACTGTCCTTGATGAGACCAATGACTGTTGTGTCATCTGCAAACTTCAGGATTTTAACAGAGGAGTCCATGGAGGTACAGTCATTTGTGTACAGCGAGAAGAGCAGTGGGGAGAGTACACAACCCTCTGGGGCGCCCGTGCTGATGGTTCGGGTCACTGAAGTACACTTTCCCAGCTTCACCTGCTGTTTTCTGCCAGTTAGAAAGTCAGTTATCCACTGGCAGGTGGAGGCTGGTACGCTGAGTTCAGTCAGTTTGCTGTGTAATTGTCCTTTTTGCTTATAAAAGTAACTTTTTTGTGGTGGTGAAGCAAACCAGCTGGAGAAACAATCTAAATTAGGGGCAAATAGAGCAATTCGATTTCCTACTTTCGAGGGAAAGAGGTGTGGTGCTGTGTTGGAATGTAGCGTAATTGCATGCAGTTGTAGTGTCACTTACTTAGATAGTTTGAATTATATACCAGTTGTTTACATTTAAAAAAAAATTTTAAATAATTTTATAGTCAGTCAAGGTACAACATGCATTAGAAAACATGACGCTAAATGTTTTCTGCCATATTTTAGTGTTATTTTAGGTTATTAAAAAAATGAATAAAAAAAAACACAACAGATCTATATTTCTTTGCCACAAAAATATTGAACAGATCCCCAAGGGCCAATAATGAACTTGATGAAGGATTTTGCTTTTATTTGCACAACTCTGTGAAGTAATGTAAGTCAAATAGGATCGTGATTAAAACAGAAGGAGTAAACCAGGTCTTATGTGTGATATCAACTTTTCCAAGTTCAGCCTGAAGGCTCCTTGCATTTTGGACATACTCTTTGAAATTTACAAAAACAAATTTGTGTTGTATTTTTTCTTTTTTCTTAAATCTTGAAAGGCAAAAAAATGTTAACTTTATTTGTGTCCAAAAGACTCAAAGAATGTACCACCTGCAGACTGACCAGTTGGTAGCGCAGTTTAATACGACTTTGAAATCTCAGATTCCTGATTTCACAAGACTTCACACCGCTGTGATGAATGGCTAAATTCTCTGTTGATTAATTACTCAAGGGTTTCACACGGTTTCATTGTGTGGTTGGCCTGTAAACTGATTTTTATCAAAGGGAGAACAACTGTATCTGACACGGTGTAAGTTCAGAAAAACTGGGTCGTCCTATTTGTGTTGCAGTGACTTATAACAGATGTCCAGTAAAAAAAAATTATAAACTTTTCTTTTATATAAGTGGTTGTGCTAAATCTGGAATAATCTCTGTCTGATAATTAGCTGTTTTAATTAGTACGGGTGGTACTTGTCCGTTTTGCTTTGGATTAGAATTGAATTCTGTCTAATTAAGGATTTTGTTTTTTCACCCTCTACATAGTCTCTGAGTCAGTCTGAGTCAGTAGACCAAATGAACATTGGCAAGACTGCTGACCTAACAGATGTCCAGGAGACAGTCACTCACACCCTCAACAAGGAGAGTAGACCAAAAAAGGAAATTGCTAAAGAAGCTGGGTGTTCACAGACTGCTGCATCCAAACATACGCGAGGAAAACTGAGAAAGTTTGGAAAACGGTACACCAGCAACTGGAATAAGGGATTAGAATTATATTATATATAAATTTTATGATTTTATGTACATACACACACACACACACACACACACACACACACACACACACACACACACACACACACACACACACACACACACACACACACACACACACACACACACACACACACACACGTATATTTTGTACCTTTGTGGCACCCCTAACAACAATGAACAGATATTTTTTTGTTATTCCACTCAAACAGTGGCATGTTTGATTAAATTAAAAGCCTGTGTTTGTGGTATGTGTCAAATATGGGAATGAGATTAATTTTAATGTTGAACCCAGATTTAAAAAGTTTAATATTTCAACTCTCGGACACTGAGATGCGTTTTCCTTTTTATTTGTTAATCTCCCCCAGCTTTTGCTATAGCTAATGGCCAGTTTATGTGAGATTGTAAAACCAGTTATGACACCCAGTTGTTCATATTATCAGTAATTGGCCAAGTCTGCAGTCTTCTGTCCTCTCTCTTGTCCGCTGTTGTCACCGTGATGTTGAAATAAGGTGGTTTTCCTCGTAAGCTGTCAAAATTTGTAAGGAAAGACAGTTAGAGGTCTGTCTCCATTATTTTTCTGCTAAACATATTGATGCACACTGATGTTTCTGGATTAGAGTTTGTTTATAATATAAGCCCTTAGGAGGACAAAGCGTGATTTAAGGTTATCATCCGCTTTTATTTGCTAACTAAATATAATGCAATCATTTCTGTTTTTTTATAAAATGTTCTTACATTGCTTTTACAAAAATGTCCATTCATTTGATTTTATTCAAAAAATGTTCAGCGCATGGATGACAGTTTTTCCATTTTTATTCAGAAAAAGGTGATGCATCGCCCTACAATAATGTCCTGCTTTGTCCCTACAAATGAGACGAAAGAGAATGAGGATATTTTTGCCGTACTTTTATCAACCAGCTTAATGTGCATCGGGTCACATGCAACATGTCTTTCTTTTTCCTTTTCTTTTTTTTTTTTTGTGTGTGTACGCATTTGAAAACGCTCACAGTTGGGGTCTATCCCACATCACAGAAAGGCAAAATCCATGCCTCCTACCATATGAGCATTTCAGTCAGTATTTATGCTGTAGTTGTAGTTAGCCCCGAGTGGTGCATTTAATCTGTACCACTTTCAGCTTCAGACGTGGGAGTGGGAGCACAGGGTTGCCTCGCTATATCTGTATCTGACTCAAAGCACAGCGGCATAAAGCTGTTACATTATCTGAAATTATGGCAAAAACAGGGGCATTTGAGAGGCTCTGTCGCTCAGAATCTGTCGGCAGCTTGCATCAGTCACTCTTCTCAAACAACAGAGTCCAAGTTTTTAAAGGTTTTGTTTGCACAACTGGCCTTTCTTCATTAGTAGCCCGACAGGAAAAATAACAGAGAGAAAAAAAGGGGAGATCATGCCCTTAGGTCAGGAATTGAACCTAGGACAGCTGCATCAAGGACTGCAGCCTGTATATATGTTGAAGTTGAATGAACAAATACTTTACTTCAATGAAAGTTTAAAGCTGGCAGAGACAGAATCTAAAAGACTGAAAGCTGTTCTTCACCAGAAGTATAGTTCTATAGAGTATTGGAACTGGAATAAGTTTTCTTTCATGTTACAAATATACACTTTTGCTGTGTTGCATGATGATCTGTTAGAAAATAAAAAAAGAAAATGAAAAAAAAACAATCAAAGGCTGTAAATATATTTGCAATCCGCCGTGGACTGTTATCCAAATGTGTCAAAGTTAACAAATATACTGTAACATATTCGAGATATATCTTCCTCGTATAGCCGGTGGCTATCTTATCAGTTGCAAACGAAGTGCAGGGACAATCTATTAAACAGACCAGTGTCAGAAAATCAAGATAAGCAGGATTGCAGAAAACAGAGAGCCAGTGGTGAGAGGGAAGCATTTTATTTGGCCTTGATTTAATTGTGAAGGAGATTTAGACAGTTGATTAATTTCTTGTCTGTGCTCATAGAGAAGTCTGCCTAGTTCAATGTACCCATCACGCTGTTTTATAGTTAGAGTTGATTTAGAAGTAGCTACCGTGAAATTGTGCCCAGCAGTGCTGCAATCAAATAAAACTTGTTATGCAGTTTTTTTCTGCTGTTATTATTTATTTATATGTTTATTAATTAATTTCCATCTTAAATTGAGCTAAATGTTCCAGAGTGAAATTAATTAATAGGTTGTTGGAAATATATTTATAAAATGGTATATGCAAAACCATATGTCTGTATTTCAAAAATTGTTTTAACTTTTTTGTAATTTTTTTACGATTAATATTATACATCTAATGAATTATATATGATAATATATGTTCAGATGTAAGTATGTATTTAATGGCTTAATCTGTGAGATAGTGGCTTTAACACTCCAAATTGCTACAAACCAATAAAGAACTTGTGAAAGATGTTATTTAAAATGGTATATGAACTCAGAAATAATTACTTCAAGATTCAGTTAAGTACGTTATGGTTCTTCAGAAAGTTTATGTATTTTTATGTATATACTTTTTTTCATATATAATTTTTTGTATTCAGATATTTCTTTCCTTCTATAAATTCTAACAAATGCAAATGTGTTTTTAATTGCTCACCAAGTTGTTGGGCATATTTTATATAATTTAAAATATCTTCTGGATTTATAGAGTATATGTAAATTGACCTATTTTTAATACATTCTACCCAAATTTTAAGGTGCATGCGTTACAAATAAAAAAACTAATCAAACCTCTAAGTATAAAATATAATAAACTCATTCTATGGTTTTCAGATTAAATGTATATTACAAAAAAAACAAAACAAAAAAAAAACCACTTTCCTGTCACAGAAAACAGCTTTTGAGTCAGTCTCAATAAAACAACACTCAAGATGACATACTGCCTGTAATGGCATCATCAGATACGAAATGATTCACATTAATCACAGAAATGGCTTTCTTAAAACAAACAAAAAAATACATACATTGAGAGCAAAAAAAGTGTGCACTCATATAAACATACTGTATGAATTTTTCCATATCCTACAAAGCAGTCTCTCTTTAGAAACCAACAATTTAATTATTTAAACATTGAATTTAGGTTAAGCAATAACCTAAGAACGACATAATGAAAGATGACACAAACCATTTGAAACAATGATTGTAGAAGTGCAGGATGGTGTTGATACATGCTTTTGCACATCAGATTAACAACATTGAGTGTAGCAAAAATGTAAATATCCATCCTTATTTGCCTGAATTTTGAGTTATTTTGAACTGTTAGAGGCCAACTGGACTTGAGAATGAGCAGTCTTAATAGCCTTTCTAGGGGGCCGGTTTGTTAGGTCTCCAAGTTAGCAACAGCTGTTTTCCTGCTTCTCTTCTCCACACTGGATAGTAAATGAGCTCATATTTGAGCTGGAGCGTTTGCTATCTGTACTTCTGTAATGACTGTGTCCTTCAGTCATTGTTTCATTCATGTCTACAGTAGCCGGAAGTTTGAAAATGTCATCTCCCTGCTAAACTAACCCGATGCATCAGTGCTGAAAGTAGCTTGAAATGAGGCCAAGATAGTTTTTGGAAACATGCTGACACAACAAAATAATAAATTTAAAAAACTACCGCAGCATTTTGTGTTTGAGCAGACAAAAGCGATGAATAAAACCCACAATAAGGGACTTTACATAGTCTTTGAACACACTCAACAAGACTTTTGCTTCAAAGTAACAACAACACACTACTGACCTCAAAAACACTCTGCATGAGCAGGAGGTGATTGTGCAAACAGGACAAAGACATCCTCCTGAAACCACAGCTAAGACACTTTATGAGAGAGAAAAAATGTGATTAAGTGAATCCCAAGCAGGAAGAATCTTCTTTGATCTGTGCAAATTGATTTTAACAAAGTAGTTAGCAGTCTTTTTGCAAAATGCAGCTTTCTGTTTCATCAAACCTGTTAGGATTTTTGTTCCGAAGGTGTTGCTGTCTGTCAGGACGTCAGTTGAGCTGCTTCAACACCTCGATAAAACATCACCATCATCTCCCGTCTCTTTCTCTCTCCTTACCTTTCTTGTCTCACTCACACAACCGAGATGTACACTCACACGCCCCTGACGCTCCCATACAGTAACATGAATTCTCTCATATGGCTGCCTGTCTTGCAGCAATTACATGATGTGCGGTAATTGCCAGTCTCTGAAGCGGGCTCTTCAGACACACTTCAAAGGGAGCGGAGCGCGTCCACGGACGCAATTAGCAAGATCAACGGAGCCCAGATGAGCTGGCGGGCCCCGCGCTCCTCTCCCCATTGTTCTCATTTTCACTCTCATTAGCGAGTACGTGGTGGGTGGGTGAGTGGGTAGGGGGTGGGACTGGTAGGACACCTGCGGAAGAAGCATGGTGCATGGTGTGCGGCTCTGGGATTGGAAGGGAGAGGGAGAGTGCAGCGCGGGGACGCTGCGTCTTAATGATGGTTGTCTGAGCTGCTGGAGGGAAGGGTGCAAACAGCCAGCTGTGGGTGTCGAGGCATGTGAGGAAGTCGAGGTGTGTAGTCTTTCGTGCATGGGTGTGTGTTTGCGTGAAAGAGAGAGAGAGAGAGAGAGAAATCGACTGATGCACCTGGGAGAGGATATCACCACGGCAACTGGATTGAGGCTGTCAGTGCACCGGAGAGAGGCTGCAGCTCCCTTTCTTCCACAGTCATGGACACACTCTTCTACACACTCCTAATAAGTCAGCGTCGCCTGGCCTGCCCCACGAGAATCTCTAGTGACACCTAGAGGACACCTGCAAAAAAGAAACAAAAAACAACAACAGACGGACAGCCACAGAGAGACATAGAAAGATGGATAGACGGAGAGAAGAATCTGACACTAATGCCATTTCTGAGCCTAAATCGCCCTGGAATAGTATAGCTGCTTACATTTCCTTTGTGAAAATCTTCTATGTGCTTGTTTGTAATAACTGGACTGGATGTGAGAGACAGCTTATGTTATCCAGTAATAGATAACCAGATCCTGCAAAAGCTTTCATATCCACTGAGTTTTGTAGTTTATAATGGTAGAACATTGAGGATATGTTTTTTTGTTTTCCCAAACAATTCTGAAAGGTGTGGAAAACATTGGTATTTAAAGATGTAAGTCAATATTTTAAGAGTTGTGTTGTGCTACCATTACAGCTGCGTGTCTTTTAAAAGGTACTTTACATACAGTATTTCTGTGCTTTGAGCTTTGAATATGCTTTAATTTAACTGTTTTTTATCATCATACTCTTGAAAGATGAGCCTACACACCTGTTATTCAGAGTCTTAACAGGTTTTTGTTTTGTATTGACCTGTATTTCTCTCCAACCATAATTTCTGACTAGCTTCCTTGTCCCTGCTGAAGAAAAGCATTACCTGAGCATGACTGTTCAAACACCATGTTTTTCCATGTAGATTAAACCTTACATGTTGGTCTAACCCAATCAGACTCCTTCCTCCGTATTTTTGCTGTGTAGCCTACGTGGCTTGTGGCAAAGCATTTTTGCCACAAGCCATTTTAGGCAGACCAGATTTTAGTGTGCACAACCAATCAACACATTCTACAATCCAAAACATAATTTTTCAGTTCATTTAAACTAAGCTTGTCGTTTTTGACTTCTTTTACTAAAACAATCTCCTCTTGTTTAAAGTCGATGACCTCGTCTCGCTTGGTTCGCAGTTGTTCCATGCTCAGATTACTTCTCTATGGTGGACTGTAAAAGGGCTGCATGAGTTGTCCAAAACTTGGGGCAACTCATGTAGTCCCCCAACGCTAATGTCATTTCAAAGTCCAAACCAGCAGGATATTGTATAGCTGTTCACATTTCCTTTGTGAATACTGTCCCTGCCCTTGTTTGTGGTAGCCGGAGTTGATTCTGAGTGCTGGTGACAGTTTATGTTATGCGATGATACATAACTGTTCATCATAAACTCCACAAGATCCCCATGCTTTACTCATTTGTCTTTATGGCCAACCAGTCACTCTCCTGCAACCCCCTTAAGATCTGAATATTGCATCTCTGTGGCACCAATTCAATTTCTTCCAGCAATAAACCAAATGAGTATATATGTGGTACAATGCAATGCATTCGCCGCCACCAAAGGGGGAAACCATTTAACTTCAGTAGTAGTATTCTTTCAAAGTTGGATTTCCTGCTGTCTAGACCACTTTAGTCTTTGTTTTTATTCAAATGCAGCCGGTCGACTTGTAAAAGCCTATTGGTTAAAGCTTTTAAAAGAGCCTTTCATTTGTTTCTCCTTAATGTTTAATGCTACGACGCACAGCGGTGCATAAGTGTCAGAGATGTGTGTGTCTTGTGTGTATGTGTAAGAGCGAGATGCAGAAGGGGAATGTAGCAGCAGACAGCCAACTTTTATCATGTAGAGGTGCATTAAAGCACATTACTGCCTTTTTGCTTTATGGTATCTGAGAGAAAAATGAACCAAAACGAGGAGGGAAGAGAGATCACACTAACCCAACACTCCTCTGCTGTTTCCATCCTCTCTTGTCGCAAGTATTCCGTGTGCAAGAATCTTAAAGTAAAGCCAAAGGTGTGACCAGGAATGTGCTTTACGTTTGGCTCAGTTTTAAAGCATTTTTTCATCCATGTCATACACTGCACAGAAACAACATTAAACCATCAAACCACAGCCGTTTTACCCAGTTTGCCCAGTCCACATAGTTCCAGTTCCAAACCACAGGAGGACAACGAGGGTTGGGAAACGTGGACCACTGACTGGCTCTAATAACCAGTTTGAGGAGACTTTAGTTTACACCAAAAAGGAGCTGTTTTTACTTGTACATGCTATTGTTTTTGTTGTTTGGCTTTTATAAGCTGGAATAGAAAACTGCTTGTGTGAAAACAAGGTATTAAAACTTTTGGATATGTTTCCTTTTGGCAGTAATGGAGCAAGCTAGCTATAGTTGGCTGGCTGGCTGTGATTTGTACGCTGAGACAAGTGCTTTGGAACGAAGTGTGCAGCGCGGCTAAGAATTTGTATAGAATTTTCTCCGTTGTTCTGGCAACCAAAGGGAAGTCTTGGCTGGTGTATGTATGTGTTTTTGCCTGTGTGGACCTAGATACATTCACACACATGAAGGTGCATGATCTCACGCACACACACACACACGCACGCACGCACGCACGCACGCACACACGCACGCACACACACACACACACACCACTTTTGGCTAGTACAGATATGCGACATACAGCACAGTTTGGTAAATGTCTGTCTCTGCAGCTTGGTAAATGTCTGTCTCTGCAGCTTAGCAAGAAAGAGAACAGTGTGTGAATGCGTGTTTACATCTCGACTCCAATGCTGTGAACTTTATTTCACAGCAGCCAGATGGATATTTAGCATGTGAGCATGCACACAGCAGGGATGGAAATACACGTTGTGAAAGGGACTAAAAATGTCTTGTTGCTCTAATCAGGACTGACGGAGACCAGCTTTTATACGGAGGAAAAATGTCACACCCGGAGTACATGAGTAGTCTTGAAAGGTCCGTCCGTCCATCTATGCATCCATCCATCCATTTCCTTACAGACCATAGATATTGTCTCTTCTGTTTTTAAAAAACAGACACATATAGATATAACATAATAGAAAATATTTAAATGTTTAAAACTTATGTCTGTAAAAACGTGGAAATGTGTGTATGTTTAACATTATCTATGTCTAGGAACCACCATGCATTCAATTATATGACCTTTGGAAACTCTGAGGTCTTCCAGAGGCTGTGGCCACATGTTCAGTAATGGCAAAAAACAGAACAAGCCCTGTGGATGACTGAAAATGGCATTAAACACTTACATTATGTAATAGACAGTGAACGTCAGAAGGCATTAAAAGTCCAGACAGATGCAGAAAACAAAATTTTTGACCCAGATCCTGTCTGCATGTGTTTGTGTGAGTGTGTGCGCCACCAGTGAACGTGTTTGTGGATGGGAGTAGCCATGAATGCTAACGGGACGCCGAGTCAGACAGACAGAGAGCGCAGCCCAACTTTAACAGGGCCTGTGCAATTATGGTCAACCACACTCCCCACCACCACCTTTATTTATAGGGTAGCAAACATACTGGGACTTCAGATTGCTTTTCCTTCGCATTCCAAGACACTGGGACTTTTTGGAGGGGGATGTAAACAAATTATATTTTAAGTGTAGAATGGCTGTGTCACTTTCAAGTTGTTTTTCTCTCTTTTTTCTTACTTTTTTGTTACATTGAAACATGCTGTATTTGCCAAACTCATCTGATTGGGTTGGGTGTGACAGAAAAGCCTGTCTTCAACTAGGTTGGTTTAGTTTTTCTTCATTTGGCTTTATCCTTTTGTTTCCTAGAAGTGGGAATAAGTTTGATCAACATGGAGTGCAAATCATGCTAACTCAATCAGACAGAGCTCATCAAAGAAACATGCCGCAGAGGTTTGGTCCGAATCAATGGGGACAGATGGCTTCTGGTCACAAACCTCTGAGGACAGCGGACCCATTCGCCCTGTAGCCTTTAGGCACGAGCCACAGAAGCAGAAGCCAGCCGTCACCTTGGGGATGCAGCGGAGCGGAAGTGAACAGACGTGAGTTAACATGAAGAGAAAAGAAGAAGCACAGGAATGTGGCCTGGTCGCGGGCTGTTTTTTCATAGGCTGACTGAGAGCACTTTCCAGCTCAACCTCTCTTTTTGCTTTTGCTTTGAGCTCAAACACATCTGCTGCACAACTGAAGGAAATGTAAAATGTACAGGATTTCCTGTTGCAATGAAACTGCAGGT
This sequence comes from Orestias chungarensis, assembly GCA_032876305.1. Classification (NCBI taxonomy): domain Eukaryota; kingdom Metazoa; phylum Chordata; class Actinopteri; order Cyprinodontiformes; family Cyprinodontidae; genus Orestias; species Orestias chungarensis. The sequence goes on along the minus strand of JAVLVB010000066.1, from coordinate 878,899 downwards.
TGAATGAAAGAAAGCTGTGTGGGTTGCCGGATTGCAGGGAAGGGGCTCCTGCCTTTCAGTAGAAGCATGACACAAAGTGGTGACGAGGCTGGGGGGCAGTTAGCGCCACATGAGCAGGCACGGTAAAATTTTTGTAATCTGGAGGGTTGAGAGGGCTCATATTGAATGCAGGTGTGCTGAGAGAAACTCAGATGTGGGTGGATTTATAGGATGTGAACAGTGAAAATTAGGAGCCTTGATGAAAAGCAAAGCAAAATCTGTCTATCTATCTATGATTTTTGAATATCTGTGGCACTTATGCTTTTTGTTAAATAAGTTTTACGTACGTTTTACGTATTTAACAAATCAGAATCAATTTTGTTATTTTGGCAACTCAATTCATATAAATCAGCATATCGAGTTTTTTTTTTTTAGGTTTTGTTTGTTTCTCCTTTTTATTTGCTGACACTAATTTGGTGATTTCTTTTTCATGATCCTGCATTGCGTATTAGTCCTGTAAAATAGGATGTTTCATTTTACTACTTTTACACAAAAACACTTCAGTTACGCCTAACTTGGAAATGTTGCAGTTTAAATCTGATCATGATAACAAGTCAACCCTAAAGCAGAAAAATAAAGGATGTCAAATAAACCTACTGAAAAAAAGTCTTTAAACTCAGCGCTTTCAAGCTCCTGAGACTTATGACAAAAGAGGTCCAAAGTAACGTCAGGAAACTTGGACACCCTAAAAATGGACACCATATGCATATTTTACAAAAAACAACTGTGAAACAATCTACACATCAACAGAAAACTATTATTACCACACTTTCCCTAAAGCTTTTTTTTTCATAGCATTATATTTAATCTACGATCTATTCAAGGTTCGGTTCACATTTCGAAAATCTGCAATTTCTTTATGATCAGATAAATCATACAGTCATACTCTTTTTTTTTCCCGCTGGCAGATTTAAGAAAAGAGGGAGAATGGTTTACAGCTGGGATTTTTATGAAACAATTGTTTCGATTTAAATCACTGATGGAAAGGTTCACTTTTCTTGAGTCTTGATGCATTCAAACTAAGCCAAGAAATGGGTCAGTTTGGTAAATCTTAAATTATTTTATCTCAAATTATAAATTTTAAAATTCATTCTTGAACAAATTCACTGAGGGACGTTACCTTTACTGCTTCTGTATAATTTGTTTCCTTAATTTGCTGTAATTCATTTCAGTCTTCCAAAGGTGAGTGACTTAATGCTGCTTCTCATCACTCACTTGCCTTTTTTTTTTTTTTTTTTACCTCTGTGTCATACAGCCTACTGTGCTACGAAATGTTAAGGTATCCTAAGGAGATTCATGTTGCTTTTTTGGTCTTTGTCCCATTTAAATATGCCAAGCCATCAAAGAAATATAAACACCAGACAAAAACTGTATGAAAACAAAATGTAGTTTTTAAAATGATGACATGGAAAACAACAATCGTTCCCTAAACCCACACAACCTACTAAACAAATCTTAGAAGACATTTTGTCAAACTCTTCTTTTCAGGATTGTTTTTCAAGAATCAAGAATCAGTTTATTTATATAACGCCAATTTACAACAGGTGTCGTCTCAAGGCACTTCACAGAAAATCAATTAAAATCAAAGATACATCATAACAAATCAATTTGAAAAAGTTTCAAATCTAAGGAACCCCAGCAGATTGCATCGAGGTACTGACTTGCAGCATTCACTCCTCTGGAATCAGCAGACCAAAACAATGGCTTGTGTTGTCGTTGACTTTACAGCAATCCCTCATACTGAGCATGCATGTAGCGACAGTGGCGAGGAAAAGCTCCCCTTTAACAGGAAGAAACCTCCAGCAGAACCTGGCTCAGTACAAGCAGCTATCTGCCACGACCGACTGGGGTTTGAAAAGACAGAAAGCTAAATTAGAAGCACAGGATAATGAAATAATAGAGTTTATAGCAGCAGTTGTAGAGCGTCATTGGAACCATCTCAGCCCATGTTCTCATCCAAGAAGCTAACAGAACGCCAGCCCAGGTGTGTTTTTGTTACTCTAAGCCACACTGGAGGGGTTTCAAGCATGCATGTTACATCATCTAATTTTCTCAGTCAGTATTTAAGCCGGGAATTTGACTAGACTACTTTAAAATGTTTTCTTGAGGGCCAAGAAGAGATGGACTTATTGGCGTGCTTCATGGAGAATAACCAGAGAGGACTTGAGTTTAAGGTCTCCAGTGGATACCCAGATATTCTTCTGCAGGGTTTTTTCTGCCGTGAAACAGAAAGGCAGCTGCATACCACCAAACTACCACCATGTTCAACTCCTGGTTTGATGCCAATTCTGCCTAAACTCATCTCTTTCTTATTGTTTCTTATAAATCATAAAAACTGATCTGGGGCAAGTCAAATATGCAGTGCATTATATGCTTTTATTTTTTTTTACTTCCTGTAAGTATTTTTTTTAATGCCGACCACTGCACTGTACCATTTTTTATTTATTTGTAGATGGGATTCTCTCTACCAAGTGCTTAAATCATGGAAAGAACAGTTTTTTCTCATCTGCTTTTGAATATTTTTACATTTGTACATAAAACTTTGCTTTTTAGATCCTTCTGAACTTTGTCAAATAATAAAATAGATCATGTGGGAAAAAGCAACAACAAAAGTATTTATTGGAGCAAATACTATGTTAAGACAAAAAGCCAGAAGAAAATTTGAGCCACAGAAGAGGAAAAAGATGGAGACTTCTCACAATAACAACCTGAGTGTCACCGTGCTTTTCTCATTGGTTGTGTTTACTTCTTTCAGTCCTCCAAGGGTAATTTGGGGGGAAGAAAGTTAGACAGAGTACAGAGAAACCAAAACTAGCAAATAACTGTCAGGAGGCAGCTTGTCTCCTTCAATGTTAGGTGTTTGTGCTGACAAACGTCACACTGCTACATCCAAGCATGCACCTTGCACACCTTTTCCGCCATCTGTTTTTCTATTTGGGACAAGCCCAGTTGTTTAAGCCAAAGTTTTAGTGTAAAATCAGTCTGATGATTTGCTTCCCTGTCGCTTGGCAAGGAGAAGTTAACAATGCACCTTCAAAATGAAACATCAGTGACAACATCTCACTCTCATCCATCAATCACAGCTGGCTCACAGAGGTGGGAACAGACTCACACCTTCCTCTAGCCTGTTCCTTACCAGCAGGTGGATGAGAAAATACCCAGACTGGGGTCAGTGGACGGGTCAAGCCGCTGCAGACATTTCGGCCTTCTATATGTGTGTGTGTCTGAGTCAAGGTGACAAGAGAGGAGGGGGGTTATTCCTCGTTTCCACCGAGAGACACTTAGACGAGGGTCAATATTGACTGTTGACCGACCGTGAACTTGGCTGGACACCGCTTGACTTTTCAGTCTTCAGGTCATGCTATTTTATTTGGTGCAAGGAGGGGGAGAAGTCATTACAACCCAAGCACACTCCAGGAAACACGATCACAGCAGCCTCGGTTTGATTCGACAGGTAGGTAGGTATGAGGAATAAGGAGGGTTTTTGGGGAACTGAGTGGGTGTTGAGGCAGTTTGGGCAGTGTGACAAAAAACGGTGACAGGGAAGGGGAAGAAAGGAGAAAAGCAAAACGGAAATGCATTAAATGTGAAGAATGGGTTTAATTGTTTTTAGGGCATCATTTATTTGTTTATCCAGAAAAAAAAAACGCTTTTGTATTTTGTGTGATAGACAAACTGCTCAATTTTTATCTGGAAGCAAAGTGGATTTTTATGGTTTCAAATGCAAAAAAACAAAACAACAGACAAAAATATCAAGTGTGGAATGCCTTTGTGTTAAGTCCACCTTGTGTCAAAATAGCTTAAACTCTGGCAGAATAAATGGGGAACGTCTGGACATAACACTTTTCAATTGAATTCAGGTTTGGCATTTAATAAATGAATATCCAACGAGATAATCTATTATAGCTGTGTACTTGGGATCATTTTGCCGCTTAGCCCTAAACTTGAGTCTTCTGGATCCTAAAACTTTCACTCTTCAAACATTTTCCCATAAATTGAAGAACTGCCCGTTTCATGCATCAAACTTTCCTGCACACACAAACAGTATGTCGATCCAAGATACTCCCAAGCTAAAGATTCACACCACGGTGATGACACTTCTGAAATATGGCCTGTAACACTTTTCTCTCTGTGGCAGAGACAGACTGAGCTGAAGCCCTGGTCCAATAACAGTACCTCATGAAAACCCTTCAGACACTACCACCAACCCACACGGTTCGCGGTGAAAGGTTGCACAGTTTCAGATCACGGCCCCACTATAAACATGAGCACAGTTTGAGCGGGTCGAGGGATTCAAAATACAAAACGGACACGCTGCCTTAACTTCCATACTGCTGATCTGGGTGTTTTTCTTCTAAACTGTTCGAGTTTGGCGAGTGAGGGCAGTTCAGACTAAACAAGCGGTTTGCTCAAAGCCTCATGGGAAGCTGCTGACACACCATTACAGAAGGTAGAGTTTCCACCAAATTTTTGAGACATTAGATTGACCACAAAAGAAACTTATTTTATTTGAAGCTGCAGGATTTTTTCTTGTGTGTTTCATTATAGCAGATTAACCTAGGAATGTTTAAAGGGTGAAAAATTAGAAGTAAGAAGACAAAGACCGAAAAAAGGAAGTTGTGATCTTCTTGAAGGGACTTTGCCTTTGTTCTGCTGCATTAATCTTTTTCCCCCATTACCCTGCTTCTCCTTTTGATCCACTGTTGGATCATCCCTGTGAGGATTCACTTACAGCAAAAGAAATTAAACACATTGGATTGACAACTTGCTCCCCCATCTCATGCTCCTCTTCCTGTCTCGCTTCTCTCATTGTCACCACAACCTTCCTCCCCATCTCGCTCTCCATCCCTCTCCTCCCCGAGGCCTCCTCTTCTTCAATAGATAAGCAGCCGATCTCTCCTTTATCACTTCACTCTCCATCTCCATCCTTTTTCATTTTTTTCCCCTCTTTCTGTGTTGTGCTTAATCCCAGCCTTGCGGTGGATGCATGTCAGAGATGTAATTCTATTGTTGAACATGCTCTTCTGAGCTCCCCCATCGCACCCCAGACTCAGTCACTCCCAGGGCCACATGCATATTCATCAGCTCCTGAAAACAAAAGGCACATCACGCTGTTTGTCGTGTACCACAACCGCAGTTTTTCAGTTCTCTCCCTTCTCGGCTGCTTTTAGCAGATTAGTCATGTTAAACATATCTGAGACGTGCAAATGCCAAAAGCTAACTGACAGCCGTTCAATCAGATGAAACAACGCAAGCCCCTCATGGTTCTGTCTCCGAAGATGCTGGAAAGTTTAGAAAGAGTTTAGAGCATTGTTATGTATGTGATAAAACAATGCAATGTTAAATGGCACTATTTTGTGTTGTATGTGGAAGAACACCTAATGTGGTATCAGCGCATTGATCGCACTATGTTATCAGGACAAATGTCTAATAAACTAAGTTACGTTCCACTGAGGTTCTGTCGAGTTTATATAGTTAAGTTATGAGAAGAAACATAACAAACTGGCGACGAGATTTAAACGGATCCCCGATGTGCATGTAACGACAGAGAGGGGGAAAAAACCTTGTGAAAGTGACAAAAAGACGACCTGCAGAGAAAGTGAGTAACCAACACCACACGGAAGATGTCGGGAGGCGTTAGACAAATGAACATTTTTGAAAACGACACAGAGGACTGGACAACATATGTGGAGCGAGTTGAACGGTACTGTCTGGCTAACAAAGTAGAGGATGAGAGGAAAGTCGCAGTGTTACTGCGCGTAATGGGAGTGAAAACGTATAACTTGCCTCATCACACCAGCTAAACCAGCAGACAGAAGTAGGAGATCGCAAAGGTTCTCCAAAAACATTTCCAACCGAAGCCACTGGTCATAGCCAAACGATTCAAACTTCATAAACGAAATCAGTTAAAAACCGAGTCCACTTCGGAGTACATCGCGGAGCTTCGGCGGCTGTCGGAGCACTGTCAGCTCGGGGAGGGGCTGTCAGATGCGCTGAGAGACCATTTCGTCTGCGGGCTGAATGCACACAGAAGCGACTCCTCACAGAGGATAATCTGACGTTGCATCGTGCATTAAAAATTGCTATATCTATGGAAACTGTAGCAAAAATGCAGGAGAGCTTCAGGGAAAATTCACGGAGCAGTCTTCTGTCAATAAAATGCATGCGCAGCCTAATAATAAATTACAGACCTGTTACAGATGCGGCAAAAAGTCACATACCACTGCTAATTGCTGGTTTAAGGATAAAGAATGTCTCCAATGCAAAAAAAAGGGATTTATACAGAAAATGTGCAGATCAAAACAATATAAGAAAAACAAAATGTGGAATAAAGACAGGAAACTGCATGAAGTAAATGTGACAGACTTAACTTCTGCCCAGGAGGATTTGGCATGCCTTGAGCTGCATACAATACAAGACAAGGAGAAATATGTGGATGCAATATGGCTCACACCTAAAGTACAAGGGGTTAAATTAAAAATGGAACTGGATACCCCTCTCACTGATCTCATATGAAGATTACAGAGAAAAGTTTCCAAATCTGAAACTAAATCACACCTCAGTGAAACTAAAAACATACACAGGTGAAAGAATAAGTCCCTTGGGAAAACTAAAAGTGAAAGTGGAATATGAGAAAAAACAAATGAAACCTTGAACTTTATGTTCTGAAAAATGGCGGTGTCCCATTATTTGGACGTGACTGGTTGAAACATATCCAACTCAATTGGAAAGAAATAAAGTCCATGAGGCACCAGACCTGAGTGCAAGTGCTGTGGAGGAGAGACTGAAACAGATACTTGAGCAACATGCTCCGGTGTTCAAAGAAGGAATTGGCACTCTGAAAAATATTAAAGCACAGATCACATTGGAAGACGACGCAAGACCCAGGTTTCACAAGGCACGTCCTGTACCATATGCTGCACGGCCCAAAGTCGAAGCAGAGCTTCAACGCTTGGAAGAGCAAGGAATACTCACAAAGGTGGAATGGTCAGACTGGGGTACACCAATAGTGTCAGTGAGCAAGAAAACAGGTGACAGTGTGAGATTCTGTGGTGATTTTAAGGTTTCAGTGAACCCAGTACTCCGCGTGGATCAGTACACACTTCCGAGGATAGAAGACATTTTCACAGCAGTGGCAGGTGGCAAACACTTTTCAAAAATCGACCTCGCCCAAGCTTATCTACAGATGGAAGTAGAAGAGAGGGCCAGGAAATATCTAGTGATAAATACTCACAAAGGGCTATTCCAGTACAACAGACTGGTATTCGGTATTGCCAGTGCTCCAGCAGTAAGGCAACGTGCCATGGATCAGGTTCTGCAGGGCATTCCAGGAACACAATGTTTTCTGGATGACATTATTCTCACAGGTGTCGATGAAGAAACACATTTGGCTAACCTAGCACCAGTCCTGGCCAGGCTAGAAAAATATGGACTGAGAGCAAACAAGAAAAAGTGTGAGTTCTTTAAAGATGCCATTGAGTATTGTGGACATCAGATTGACAAGTATGGATTCCACAAAACCAAAGACAAAGTTGAAGCAGTCTTGAAGGCACCAGAGCCTAAAAATGTCAGTGAGTTACGCTCATTCTTGGGCTTAATTAATTACTATCACAAGTTTCTACCAAACCTGTCAACAGTTCTGCACCCTTTACACACACTACTGCAACAAAATGTCAAGTAGAACTAGACAAAAGACTGTGAAAAGGCATTTAAGAGTGCCAAGCAGCTCATTACATCAGAGGAGGTGCTCACACACTTTGACCCAAATCTTCCCCTTCGCATGGCATGTGATGCCTCTCCATACGGCAACGGTGCTGTGTTATCTCACAAAATGGCTGATGGAGTGGTGCGACCAATCTCTTTTGCCTCAAGGTCTCTAAATGCAGCTGAGCGTAATTATGCGCAGATAGACAGAGAAACGCTAAGTCTGGTGTGGGGACTGAAGAAGTTCAATCAATATTTATATGGAAGACGCTTCACCCTGATCACAGACCACCGACCACTGGTGTCCATCTTTAACCCTAAAAAAGGTTTGCCAACCATGGCTGCAGCACGGTTACAGCGATGGGCTTTGTTCCTTAGCTCACACACCTACAACATTGAATTTAAAGGGACAAAACTGCATGGAAACGCAAATGGACTTTCACGTCTTCCACAAACACAAATCACTGAAGAAACTAATGATCCAGAAACTGTGTTTCACATTGCACAAATGGAACCCCAGCCTGTGACAAGTGCGCAGGTAAAAAGAGAAACAATTCGAGACACAATCTTGTCCCAAGTATATGACTACACTGTGAATGGCTGGCCATTCTCCAGTGACACTCAGTTCTCTGCATACTCCAGCCGCAAAGATCAGCTATCGGTTTGCCAAGGATGTGTCATGTGGGGAACCCATGTCATAATACCACCCCTACTACGTAAAACGGTACAGAATTCCCTTCATAATGGACATTTGGGTGTGGTTAAGATGAAAAGTCTTGCTAGGAGCTATGTTTGGTTGCCAGGCATAGACTGTGAAATAGAGAACATGGCTAAGTCCTGCACTGGTTGCCAGCAGACACTGCGCCAGCCCCAACCAGCACCTGTACCGTGGGAGTTGCCATCCACCCCCTGGCACCATAACCATATAGACTACGCTGGACCACTTATGGACCAAATGTTCCTGATTGTGGTTGATGCTCACTCAAAGTGGCCAGAAATATTTCCTGTAAAGCATGCAACAACAGCCAGCACAATAAACACTCTTAGGTCACTTTTTGCCCGCACAGGTCTGCCTCAACAGCTTGTCAGTGACAATGGCCATCAGTTTACTGGGGAGGAGTTCCACTATTTTCTTAAGAACAACGGTGTACGACATATAACTTCAGCTCCTTATTACCTTGCAACAAACGGACAAGCTGAATGGTTCATCCAGTCATTCAAGAGGTCCATGAAAGCCAGCCGGACAGAGGGGAGACCTCTGCAATTGAAAATCGACAACTTCTTATTGGCTTACAGAAACACCATTCATGCAACAACTGGACAAACACGTGCAATGCTTTTCATGGGACGAAATCTGAGATCTCGCATGGATCTGTTGAAACCGGACATTCGGAAGAATGTTGAAGAAAAACAGGCTTCCTTGGTTGAAACAAGAAGGAACAAAACCAGATCTTTTGACATTGGACAAAAAGTTCTCACCCGAGACTATAGATGCCCAAGTCAGAAATGGCAGTCTGGCACAATTCTGTCACAGACAGGACCTCTAACATACAACATAAATGTTGGAGACAACTCAGTCTGGCGTAGACATGTTGATCAGATCCTAGATGTGGAGACCCACCAGAGTCTGGAGCAACCTGAGGACACATCTACATCTCGAGATTCAGAAGAGTTTACTTTTGCTACATCTACTGAGGTTCAGGGTTTGTGTGAAACCACCAGTTTGCCAACAGCTGAACTGGTCAAACATGCAGACGTTATCCTGAGAGAAATCGCAAAGCACCTAAGAGACTGAATTTGTAGATTATCTGTTCATTTATAAAGAATCAGTTTAAATGTTAACAGTAAATAACCTACTTTTGCGTTGCACATATCTAAACAGGTGTCATGTTTCTGTTTGAGCAAGTGTATCGGGTAACAACATTCAGCTAAATATATTTTTGGTTTGTCAAAGCTGGATGGGAGGAACTGTTATGTATGTGATAAAACAATGCAATGTTAAATGGCATTATTTTGTGTTGTATGTGGAAGAACACCTAATGTGGTATCAGCGCATTAATCTCACTATGTTATCAGGAAAAATGTCTAATAAACTAAGTCACGTTCCACTGAGGTTCTGTCGAGTTTATATAGTTAAGTTATGGGAAGAAACATAACAAGGATGCTAGTTGTTAACGTGTAATAAAGCAACAAAAGCTGTTGAGAGCATTTAAGTCCATGGTAAGAGATTGAGACTAATGCAGGTGGTGGGTTCTCTAACTGTGGCACATCTATAACTGGTGATACTTGGGTAGACTACGGTGGGGAAAGTTTAGTTATTATTTGCAGGATAAATACATCTGTTTTAAAGTTAAGATAAAAAGGACAAATGGATTCTCTTCTCTAAAATTAAAAGGATTCAAGGAGAGTTTATTGTCATTTCAACACATGGTACATCAGGTGGAACGAAATATATTCAGAAAATATATGGGAGTAAAGTGTCTCAGTGTGGGTATATGAAGGTGTTCAGTGTGTATTGTCCATGTAAAGTCTCAGTGCAGTGGTTTTTCAGGTGGAGTTCAAGAGTCTCACACCTTCAGGAATGAAGCTATTTCTCTTTGTTCTGCACTTGAAGCTCCACAGCCGCCTGCCTGAGGGGAGCGGGACAAAAAGTGAGTGTGCTGGGTGAGTGGGATCCTCCTGATGCAGGTGGCCCTTTTCCTGCATCTGGAGGTGTAAATGTCTGTGGTGCTGGGGAGGCTGACTCCAACAATCCTCCCAGTAAGAACAGAAAAGGTAAACAATTAATTTTTCCCTTCTGTTTATAAGAACAAACCTGAAGTGATAACAGAAATAGAAACCATCAGAGGTCCCTTTCGACAATATCATTACAAGAAGTCAAGAAGATCTATAATGGGAGAAAGTGACCTGTCAGATGAGAGTAACATATAACTGTATGCCTACCATTTTAAATGCTATGCATGTGAAAAAGCATTACAGGTAATCCTCAACACAGCAACCCTTTTCTGAAAAATTTAGATGGTAGCATCATTCTTTGGGGATGCATTTCAGCAACAGAGACAGGGAAACAGATGGAAGGCACAAAATACTGAGCAATCCTTGAACACACCCTGCTAGAAAAGCGGTAAAATACCTAGTCCAGAGATTGACCCTCTGTCGGGACTCCAATTCATTCAGTCAGAAGTAAAATCCAATAATTGAAATCTATCCAAACGTTCAATTGCTGGAATGAAAACTTCAGAACGATGTGCAAACTGGGAATTTGTGGGTCTCTATCCTAAATTTTAGTTATTTTGGAAAGAAGAAAAAGGAAAACAGTTCAGGCACAAGAGTACTGATAGTAGCACACTATGCAACTGTAATAACAGGAAAAGGTATTTCAAGGTACAGAATAAAAAAATGGACAAAAATATGTGTTTAAAACCATGCATATGTTTTATAAAGTTAAATTTAAAAAATGACACCTTTTTTTCATATATTGTTTTATATTGTTCCACTTCACGTTTCCGCTGCTACATTGGGAGGAGAATAACACATATGTCATATACAGTATTGACAATAAAACAGCTTTACTTGACTTGACTTTTCCTTTAAAATCACACCGATGCACAACTTTGTGTTCATGTACAACATAACTTTCCGTCAAAATTCATTGAAGTTTGTGGGGGTGATAACATTTTAAAACGTACAAGGGGTGTGAAGACTTTCACTAGATATTGTGATTGATATGAAAAGTTTTTGATAAAATATAGCTCTGGGTTTTTCATTAGCTTGCTTTAAATACATCAGCAGTGCTTTGTGCGATGTCCAGGACGTCCCGGCTTACAACTCCAGATTCCAGGCTCCAAGGCTAGACAGACGTAAACAGAGCCCGACCACACTCTGAGGCGCAGCGCCAGCCTGTCCTCACCTTGCTCATAAACAGCCAAAGGAGGTAACGTTACAGGCCAGAAAAATGACAGAGAGCACTGAGCTTTTCTGGAGGGAAAAGTGAAAGGAGAAGAGACAGAAGGTGGAGCAGGAAGAGGAAGGATTTCATGCTTGTTAGAGAAGCCAACATTTCTGCATTAACTTGCTTTAACATTGTATATGTTCTATTGTTCTCATTATTTGCACTTCCTAATTGCTGTTCATGCCACCAGTAGTGTGTGCATTCATGTGGATATGCTCAGATATGTTTTCCAGCACCCCGATGTGACAGCGGCACTGGGCTCCTCAGTGTCTGTTTGATTTATGTGTCAGAACAAATATGGGTCAAAATGAAACATCCAACACTGTAGCTTCTTCTCGCTTGTTCTTCTTTTTTCTTCTTCATTCTCTTTGCACTTTTTTCTTTTCAAAGCACGGCTCAGCGGGACCGTGTGTCTCTGCCGCGGCACAGCCAGGTTGTGTATGTGTGTGTAGGATCGTGTGATGAGACGTGACAATCGCCTTCATCTTCCCCTCAGACGCAGCGTTCCCCAACGCTCCACTACTCGCTCTGTGTTGCCGCTTTTCATCTTTCCTTCACCCATTCCTTCGTTTTCCTCCTTTTTCTCCTTCACCTCCTCTACTTCTTGCTCTCACAGGTGTAAAAAAAGAGGCAAATGGGAGAATGAAAGGGACAAGATTCTAATTAGAGGAGGAAGCTGAGACAAAAGCAGAAGGATAATGAAGGGAAGCAACGATAACACATGTAAAACACAAATCCTTAATCTTAGAGAGCATTTGGGGGTTCTCTCATTTCACTCCTTACAGTGAAGCAAAGCAGGGGTGCTGTGTGTCTGGGAATGGGAGGGGATGGGATTTGATTATGAGCACAACGGCTGAGAGACAGATTGACATATAAGGGTGTGTGTGGAGATATCTCCACGGGCCTTCAGCTCTCTGTGTTCACAGAGACCAACCTAAAAACGCACAACTGTGTTGAAACAAGCAGACTGCTATACTTTTATTCATATTGTGGTCACTTTTTGTGACAAGAACAACAAAATACCAATCAGACATATAAGCTTAAAAACTTTTCCACATTTTGCCACAATGGTAAGTAGAGAACAATTTAATTTAGATTGTAATTTTCTCCCATTTTTCCCCCTAAGAAAAATCTAAACAGTATGTTTATATTCGACCCTCTTTAGTTTGATACCCCTAAAAGAAATCAGATGCAACAAACACAGTGCTATTAAGACATGGATGTTCAAGTGACCTAACAGGTTGGGCAAAGAACAGTTCATGGCAGGACGAAAAGAGTTGAGGCCTCTATGATGCAAACGGAAAATCATCAAAAGGATAAATATTATTCATCCACTCCACAAACCAGTGACCGCAATAGATGTTAGCTATCATAAAGGAAATGAGGCTCAATACAGAGCTAGAGCTAAAGGTTTACATCAAAAGAACATTCATTAGGATTAGGATTCATTAAAGTGACGGCCTAAAATCCAATATATATATATATATATATATATATATAATCCTCCATTTTATGTGGTCTGTTATGGTCTGTTTGTGAATTATTCAAAAGGAAAAGCCTTAAGGCTTGTGATTGTAATAATATGCTAAATGTGAAAGCAGTTTGAGAGGTATTTTGCAATGCCCCGTATTTAGGTAAGCATGTGCAACACCTGTGAGCAAAACTCATATGCAAGTTGAGCTGCTCTGCTTCACTAAAGGCCAGGTGGTGAAAAAGGAAGCAAAGAAGAAACAATAAGCACAGAGTGTATTTTTACTGCTTGGCCATAAGGAACGGCTGACTGCCTCTCCCCATCCATCCGTCCAGTTCTCCTTGTTCCACACGTGGATTCTGTCTGTTTACTTATTTGTCTCGCCCATAAGCTCTTCCGACATCCCACTGCCCCTCCTGGGTCTTTGGGTGATGTGATGGAGCTGGGGGACTTTGGTTCTCTTGCCACTGCTGTGAAACTCGATTCAGATGATGAAACTGCGCTGCGGCTCACGGTGGGACACTGGTGTCTTTGCAGCTCCCTGGGAGATGGAGGCAAAATCTCCCTGATGAAAGAGTTTGCAAATGTGCCTCTTTAGCTGTAGCCCTCACATCTTTTCAGAGAAAAAGCCTCTGTCAGCTGCATCACGTGTGTCTGTGGAATGTTTTTTTTGGGTTTTCAACACATGAGCCTGTTTCTTATGACCTTAACATAAAAATTTGATTTGTGACACCTAATGATTTAAATGCTTTATTGTTTTATGTGAGACAGTAAAAGATGCTACTGTATGCAACGTTTCTTAAAAACTTAAAGCATGTGCAGACTTTACAAAGATTATCTGCTTTTGTAAACCCCAGTCTGTGATTTGTTGTCCAGAGTAATATTTCTTTCCCAGATACCCTTTGATAATGTCAGAAGATGTGAAACAAAAATGCTTTTTTATTGTAATAGAAAAATCTCATACAGAAAGTACAAAAAAAATCCAACCATTCAGTTGTTAAGTGTTAAGAGTTGTTAAGTGGAAACAAATACATACAAAAAATAGTTTTTTTTTCGTAAATCAATTATCACACCAATTTAATATTCTGGACGGCTAAATAAATGAATAAATGAGTAAATGAAGGAATAAATTGTTGGTACCAGTTCATTCACAGATTTTTCAGTCACTTTGGTCCATTTTACAAATGATCCGTAATATTTCCTACTAAGTAAGTGCATCTTTTGAAACAATTTGTAGCTAAATATCATGTATTACCTTAAAAGCCAGTCTCTTTTTCAAAATCCTTGGTTTGTCCCACAAAAGTAAATATCTGTTGTAATAAAAATGTCAGTGCCTTCATTAACTCTTTGTTTTCTTGTGTCTGCATAGGAAAATCAGTGTGCTCTGAAAGGGATGTTCTGTTTTAAACTATGGCTAAAGTTTGGTTTGTTTGTAGTGTAATTGTGGGAGATCAATAGAAAGAGATTGGACACAGTTCGAATTAACACTTTTACTGTAATTTGTTGACATACCATGTCATTGTGGTACAGAAAAGAAAAGACACCACAAAAAACAACCAAAAACCAAAAATACAACTGAAAAAAAAAAATATATCCTTAAAGAAAAGTGTACATGCAGTACTGTATTACAGTATTACAGTGCAGTTTTCCTTCACCTCCTGACATTCCTGGTTTTTCGACCACAATTCTCATCCCCTTCACAAAGAATGTATTTCATTCTGATGCAGCACTGAAAGACTCTGATCCGGCCTCTGCAGGCATCTGTTTGGAAGCCTTTTTTACGTTGCATCCAAGACCCCCAGAAGTGTTATCTGTCTATCTGGCTGGTGATCAAATCTTTTCCATTGAAATGCTGAAAAAGTCCTCAAATGGGTTCAGGAATGTGAGAGGAATTCCATCAGTATCCTGTTGTGAGTCTAAAAAACATTGGTTGATGATGTTGAAGTGATGGAAACTGGCACATGTCCTCGCCCTCTTCTGCCTCTTCCTCTGTTTTGCCTGCCAACTCCTCCGCCATGCAGAGTCACTCCCATACTTGTTCTCTCTGACTGCTGACCGCATCCAAATACTTGTCCTTCCATGGTCAGAAATCTAACATTTTGTTTTACTCTGGCCATACACACTCAATACCTGTTAGTTAATATTTCATTAGATGTAGCGTTAAGCTATTTTTGAAAACTGGTTGATCATAGGTTGATCTAATGCTTTACATATTAACTTACATTAGAGAAAGTTATGATTCTTCTGGGAGCAATTTACCAATTAGAACAGGTTCAGGATAAAAAACGCTAACAGCAATGTATAGAAATATTGACAGCTTGTTCCAGCATTTTGCTTGTTACAATTTATGTAATGAATTCTTTCTCAAAAGTTGACCAGTATAACAAAAACAGATAAAAATGGAGCAAAACGTGAGAATCCCATAATCTCTTGACTGGATGTGCAAAAGCATTTGCAACTTGTTCACAAAAACGGAATATGCAGTGACCTCTTGGGCTCATCCATCCATCCATCCATCCATCCATCCATCCATCCATCCATCCAAGCACCCACCCACCCACCCATCCGTACCCTAAAATGCTCTCTCATGTGACAT
>JAVLVB010000066.1:852305-863037 GCA_032876305.1 Orestias chungarensis | reverse complement strand
AATTTCTGGCAAATGGTTCCAAACATTTGTCAAGACAGCCAACCTTCTTCCAATGTGAGACATTGTGCAAAGGATCTCTTTCATCTGTTTTCCAACATGATGAAATGATACGGGTGAACAATAAATGTTGCTATTTTACCGAAAGGAGGCTGCACAAAGTCATTAAAATAACAGATACCAACAATCATGCTATTGTAGATGTTTGTCAAAAAAACAAACTAATTTACCCACGGTATAAACGTAATTAAATGAATGGTTATGTTTTAGGAGACTTGAATTTGCAACAATAAACAATTCAGTAGTTTCAAGGCTTTTAGAAATTTATCTATCAGTGGTGTAGGTGTAAGTAAAATTAGTTTTACAGAAATTACTAGCAAGCATACGCTTGTAAATCCCCACGCACAATGTTTAATGTCTCAAATCATGACTGTTGGATGTAAACTTATTCAATCAGGAATCAGGAACAATCAGGAACATCACAACATCTTCAGTGAAACGTTGAAATCAAACATGTTTTATAGTTGCTTAGGTATTGAAAACTCCTCAAGCACTTATCACATTATGTCTACAGGCATGTGATTCAAATGACGTGCCAATTTCCATGTTTGTTTCTTTTCGCCAATTTCACTGTAAAGTTTGGCTCATGTGCGTCACAGGGAGGATGAAAATAACAGGGAGCGATAATCTGGCACAGCACATTTTCGTGGATTCTTTGGTGAGGTGATGCAAGACTTTAGACAAATGTCTAAATGTTTGTTCGCCACTGAATGGCCATCTTTTAAGGGGGTGGCATGCCAGCACGAGCGTGCACCGACACACCGGAGCGGCTAATTTTTCTCCTTCATGAAGTAGGTAGGAAGAATATTACAAACGAAAAGCGTTGCCATCAGCAGGACTTTGGAAGAGGAGAGGAAGAAGAGGAATGAAATTACCTTTAGGCAGACATAGATAGATAGATAGATAGATAGATAGATAGATAGATAGATAGATAGATAGATAGATAGATAGATAGATAGATAGATAGATAGATAGATAGATAGATAGATAGATAGATAGATAGATAGATAGATAGATAGATAGATAGATAGATAGATAGATAGATAGATGGGGATCATGAAAGCAGATTTTACAGGTTGGTGTGTGCATTAGTGTGAGAGTGATAGCAGAGAGACGAATACCCCCATTAATAACAGCCACTAATCCCCTGATGTGATTACCTCTTCATCTCAGCCCCCCTTTCGCTCCGGCATCTCCCTCCATCCTTCCACTCTTTCTCCCATTCAGCAGCGCCAGCTACTTGTCTTCTATGGCAGAGCTCAGCTGGCCCAATCCCCTGAACACATCCAAGATTTCCACTGTGTTCAGCTGCCAGGACGATGGAGCTCCTCCAATCTGACGCCTGTTCTTACCGGAATTTAGCCTCTGGGCAGGTGTCTTTAAAAATAAGTCAGATTAAGATTAAGAGCCATGCCTCTTTTCAAAGCCTTGACACTTAATGCAGACTGAATGAGAGGTGACGTGTGATATGAATCGTGCAAGATATGGTTTTGGATGTTTGAACGTTTATGGAAATATCTGCAAGCATTAAGGATTACGGGTTTGCAAAGGGAAGCAACAAGCCTGTCAGTATAGCTATTTCTGTCCTCAATAACTGGCTGCCAAATACAATTTTTTTTTTCAGCCTTTGATAAACTCGCTACATCAACCTAGAGTCTAGTGTGTTTCTATGGAAACTTAGACCTCCAAGAAGGTTCAAATTTGCCATTTAGCTCGGGATCTGTTCAACAGCAATATACTACAACAAGACTTTACTATGTGTTCGCTTTATATGTGCATTCAGTTAAAACTAACACATGCAATTATAGGAGATAATTGTAGTTTAAGAGGATATTAGTAAACTATGCAAAGATTTGCGTTCATGAGGAGGGGAATGCAAATTTTTAAAACTCTACCAGGTGGCATACCTTTGTAATGATTTTACATATTTAATCGGGATGTTCCAATGGTTGTCTATGTTTCTTTTTGAAGTGTCTTGTGTGTGTGTGTGTGTGTGTGTGTGTGTGTGTGTGTGTGTGTGTGTGTGTGCATGGAGTGTGTTTTTTTGTTTTTTTAATTACACCATCATGGAAATCTGGGGTCTTCTGTTACTTTACACACATTTTGTTGCAATTTTTGATTAAATATTTTGATCTCTGTCAATTTAATGCCTAATACTATTATTTATTTTTTTACTATTATTTAACAAACCTTCCTAGGTGAAATATGGATTAACCCTGGGGTCCACTTCGCCAAACCTGGTTGGGTTGTGGGATTTCCACCCAAGAAAATCATAACATAATGATCATTTTGTTTACCCTTTACTGTCTAAACCATGGGTGCCCAATACGTCGAAGTGTGCGGGTCGATTGCACTGGATTAAAGGAAGTAGATGCCCACATCCATCCTTCTGTTCGTCTTTTGATTCACATACCAATATGATTTGCATTTAAGCACACAAACACACGCACCTGGCCCCCCTGAAATCTACATAATATATATATATGCAGAAAATGCATCATCAGCCATTAAATATGGGTTAAATATGTCACCTTGGTTGAGTTGAGGTTTGAGGTAATTTAATAACCCCAAAGTAGATCAACAAGTGGTAATAACATTATACAAAAAAATAAAAAATAAATAAATAAAATCAGTTAAGGTAAAGATTCAAGTAGTGGAGTTACGCCAAGTGGGACTTGAATAACATCTCTGTGAAGCCCTTTATCTGACAAATATGTCCACAGCCCAACTCGATATGGAGCTCAACCTGTTTGTAATGAATTGAACTTCTTTTGTATATGTGGGTCTTATCCTTAGTCCTAACAACTGTGGCAACAGTGTCCTCATTACAACTGTCTAAACATGTTCATAAATCGTCACACTATCAGCCATCATAAATGTAGATTGATGTGGATTTGATTTTGTATACTTTAGTAAAACTAGCACAGTAACAATTTAGCAAGTTTTAAAACGGTCTGCTAAAAAGCTAGAATATATGGTGGTAAGATAAAGAGAAACACTCTAATGCTTGGTCTGCTGATAACTCAATGGTAACATGTGTTGCTTCTCTTTAGGCTTATTTAAGCCTCATTCTCTTGTAAGTTACTGAGATTTTTTTTCACCTTTCTGTTATCATAAAGCTACCTTGTTTCCATTTCTGTGCTTATGTGAGTGTTCAAGCTCTAACGAGATGAAACGGTTCCTTTGAGCTGCTGTAGTTTGCAGGGGGTTCAGATAGAGACTTGAATCAATTAGTGGGCCTTTCATCAGCAAATGGGGCATAACTCAGTTCCCCTTTTTTTCTTTTTCTTGTTCCACCTCAACCTCTGGTGCCTTTCATTTCAGTCCTGTTCAATACTATCATCTGCTCTCCTTCTCTTAACTTCATACAGCGCTTTGGAAAGGGCAACATCTGGCTGCTTCTGTAGGTCCAGGCCTGTGCATCTGTTTCTGGGGTAACAGACCCTGTAGATTAACCCCTCCCGTGGAGCTCAGCCTTTGGTGTATGTGGGGTTGATCCCCATCTCCATTTCCTGACTCTTGAAGCCTTGATGTGGCGAGAACCACAGTGGATTATTAATTACAGCACTCCGTCCCCACAGCTGGAATTGTCATTATTATAACCATGCTTTGCCTCCTTGGCCCTCAGTGACTCACCTGCAGCAGGAAGCCGTCAGCAGAAACAGCTGACACAGTTCTGAAACCTTACATAAGACGTGGTGTTCTGTTACAGTACCATAATGGATGTTTAGTTATACATGTTTGAAGGGGCTATACTCTCATGTTGGGAATGGTGACAAAGCTGATAGGGTAAAATGACATACGTAACAGACTGTGGGTCAGCAAAATCAGCTGTTTCCGTTTCTACTATGTTAGGTCTACACACTTTTTGTATTGGCGTCTGATTTGTTTTGCTGTGGACGTTTCTGAATAAAACCAACAACTGTACGGGTGGAGGTGGAAAGGGGGGTCGGGTAAATTGGTTTTTGGCTGTGTGGTCAATCAAAGGGACCTCATCAAAAAACATGCAGCCAATGCTTCCCACAACCTTCCTTGCCTCTTTTCTTCCGTTTACTTAAGTGCCACATAGTGTAATCAGAATGATGAGAGCAGGAAGCAAAAGATGGATGAGGATCAGGAGGACAGAGACATCGATGACTTCCAGGAAAACACCAGGACAGGAAATGTGACTGGTATTTGTATAAGCAAAGCCACATTGTGTGGCAAAAAACTTGGAAAACGGAAACTGAGTGCTGAAATGACAGGATCCTTTGGAGGGATGTGGTGGAGCTGTGTTTACAGACGATGGTCACACGGTGTACGTTCACTTTGGGTTCTACCAGCCCTGAGTTTGTTGATGGGTTACCACAGTTAACGAACAATCAAGCACTATTTACATCAATGTGGACCATTAGTCTTTTTCTCAGGAACTGTGGCACTTCAGATTGTGAGGTAGAAACAACACAGAATATATATTTAGAAGACCTAAACGATCAAAAATGGAAGTAAATTAATCACAAAGACTCCAGCCATGCCTATAAATGCAATGATCTCTGTAGCCCCCGCTGAGGCAAGTGACTTACAATAATTGTAGCCCTGCTGTGACACTCTGCTAGTGGGAGACACTCTCAAAGGCAGCTGCCTCAAAGCTCGGCCGAGGTATCAGATCTCACCCTTTTCCTCATCTCCTTAATTAGGACGATTAAGAGATTTACAGGACAGATGGACTGAAATCCAGCTGGCTGCAGTGTATGCCCCAGAGGAATGCTCTGATGATGATGAGAAGAGATCTTTGTAAACATTGGACAGACTTGCATTAACTGACTGGTGGAACTATGGTGCTCTCTGGTGGAGACAAAAGGGTGACTGTCATGTGTTATATATTTTCAATCAAAAGATCTACCCCTTACTTGTATTCAAATACTGATCATATTTGTTTGGCTTAAGTATCGAAATTCATCAATAGACTGTCAGATTTCTGTACAGAATAATTTTGATCTCGTGTGTAAAGTTTATAAATCGTGTTTTATATTTTTCAAAATTTATGAGTAATTGCTTGCAGATTGCAAAATAATTGTTCACAGATGGTTTGCTGACCCCAGCTGGGTAGATTTATAGTAAACTAAACATAAATCAAATAAAACACAAAACTAAATATCAACTGATAATTCATAATAAGTAAAATACATGTATTTTTTTATATGTGTCAAATAAACAAATATAACAGGAACAATTAATGTCTTTCTATTGTACATACATACTATTACAGTACAAACATTGTCAGCTTGCAACAGAAACTTAATGTAAAAAGTAATAATGCTCCCAGAGCTAAACTGCTGTCAATAGCATTGTAGCTAGTATGTTGACAAGCAGTATTGTACTCCAGTAAGTATGCAAACATCAGTTTACAATGCAATGCATTGTTTCCAGTGGATTGAAGCAGCCACTAATCTCCCACTCTAAGTAAAACCTTTAACATTTTATTACTATTTTGACTTGCCAGACAAATGCAAAACAGTGTATTACATTGCCTCCGAAGACAATGCATTGCCTAACACGAGTTGCATGGAGTCACCTATGATGTTTCCCTTTTACACTGTACTTTTCATATATTATTACAATGTAATGACAGAATTACATGCAATAACATTCCATATCTTTAAAATACAATCCTTGCCTCCCATTGAATGGAGGCACTCCTTACTCTCCAACTTTATACTCTATAATTTATTGTTGTTAGGACCTGGATGTTACTCTCCTACTCTAAACTTGACCCTTTGTATACAATTATTTTTGGGACCTGCCAGGGCGAGGGGAGCAGTACATTGGACTAGATTGCTTTGTAATGCAATCCAATGCCTCCAGTGCATTAAATCCAGTTACCTATTACTCTCCACCTCTGAACTGGACTCTTTATATGTTATTTGTCATCAGGACCTGTCAGAACAATTCAATAAGAACAGCGTATTGCATTATATTTCTTCAAAATGCAAAAATAAAATAAAATGCCTCCTAAACATGGCATAGAGACAACTATTACCCCGAACACATAAAATAACTGAAAAATAAGTTACTGGGAAGTTAAAATTACAGCTATACCTTCTTTAGCTACTAGATCTACCAGCAGCAGAGCCAATAGCAATAGCCATTTTACCACGATGAGCAGCACCACAGACAGCAGGGACCCCTCCATCAGCAGCAGGCAGTTGTCCAAATACTGGAAACAAATTAATATGTTCTTGGTTTTTGATTCACAAGCATATCTTTTAATGATTTGATACATCTCTAGTTATAGATTCTATATCTCCCAGTGATATAAAACTCAGGGACAAAAACTTACAATTTCACATGGCAGAAAAGTAATACATCAATAATCTCATACTTTCTCTAGGTTGGTGCTTTGGAATTTTCTACATTATATGTTTAGGAATTAGCATGAGAATAGACATTTCAAACCCCTTAAAATCTTAAAAAGATAAAGTTCAGGAACAATAACTATTCACAATCTTTGGGATTTATAAATTAAAGTATAAGTTGAACGGAGTGGATGGGACATATCAATTTTGACAGCAAGGATTAACATGGTATTATAATATATATATATATATATATAGTTTCACCCCACAGGTGAGAAAGGACGCTCCAACCTGGCGCTCCTGCGACCCCCAGCGGAAAACCTGCAGACAGACTCCTCTACCCGACACTATATTTTAAATCCTTGTGTGAGTTTACATTTTTCGATTGGCTGCCGCTTTTCAGCTGGTGCACTTAAATAGAGACCATAAAGTATATTTATTATGTTCTAAATAGTTTTGTAACGTAAGTTTCATCAGTTGTCTTAGGGTTGAAGGCTCACTTGCTTGAGATACTGGACTGCCTTCCTAGAAAAAAGTTTTTTTGCAAACAATATACACTTTAGCATGTTTGAAGATCACCTAGCTTAAAAAAGAGAGCTCTGATTGTCCAGGTGTGTATTATCTGCATTGCTTGACTTGTCTGCGGAACGATATGCAGAGCTGGGAGTTAAGTCATTAATAACAGCTATAATTGAACAGGTAAAACATTTAGTGAATGAAGGAAAATGTGTCCTGTGGGCCACATTGAAAACACTTTTACACTGACTCTTGTCATTCATGTGACACTTCTACGTTATAGCCTATCAATAGCCTTTTAATGAATAACAAGTAATGAGAATGTGGATGATTATAAATACCAATGATCGCAACCCTGACTCACTGTTTTGTTGACTCTACTTCCTACAGCATGAAAGATAAAGACGGCTAATAAAAGATCAGAGAACTTCTCTTCTAAGTAGTCACACCTTTCCTTTAGGTAGGTATTTAAAATGACCTTTACTTTCAAAACAGAATATACATCAAACTGATTTTGAAATGTATCATTGCTTCAATATTATTTCAATTTTGAGCTCTTATTGCTACAGTTTGGCCTCTTTTGTTGTATTAATTTATATTCCTTTGGTTTTGCTTATATGGTGTATTAGTACTTCCCATTGTCCAAGGAAGCAGGTCATGATAAGCATTATAATCTCTTTCAACAGTTATGTGTCACTTACAGTAGAGCTTAGTGTAATTAAGACATACATACATATTATTTTATATGTAGAGTACATAATACATGTGTCTCCGTAAATATTGTTGGGTGAAAAATCAGGCAGTAATCTTTTATTATCCAAGTTTTTTTTATTCATATACATATTATCAGACCACAAACACCCTCTGTCTTAAGTGAAGACCTGCACACACCCATTCATTTCAACTAGGTTAATAAAGCAGGCCTCTTTGAAATAGCAGTGATCTTGTTTCTAATGCTCTGTAACTTTGGGGTTAATTCTTTTAGCGGTCATGCAAATCAAATAATTCATTCTGCTGTTTGCAAGAAGAAAAACAGCAGGGATATTATAAAAATGAGCATAAAGTCCCATGCTGTTTTTGAAGCATACAATGAAACAAAACCAGGAGAGGATGATAAGAAACTGTTTCCTATGTCTTCGATGGTTACAATGAGAACATTACTGGCTTTGCTGGTGCCGAGACTGTTTTTAGCAAACATGCGGATGTTGTGCGTCGAAGGGTTGAACTCTAGGATTGTGGCCTCTGTCACGTTGCCGTCAAGATCTACAACTTTCTCTGTATAATTCCATGACACTTAGAAAAAAAAGACATATTTCTGAATAATTTTAGGAAACATAATGAAAGTTTACACAGTGAATTAAAAACAGAAAGCATCTTCATTCCAATAAAGTCTTCACTCACCATTTGCTGCTTTATACTCCAGGTACCAACCAGTAATGGGGCTGTCGCCTTCAAAGCCAAGGGTCCAGAAAAGTGAAATTGTGTTGTCCATCACCTCTTTTAACACAATTACAGGTGGATCCGGAGGCACTAAGAAGAAACCAGGCAGGAAATTCAGTATCTAAGATTGTGCTGCTTTGATTAATGGGGGCAGTGAATATTTCTCTGGAAAAGTAATTAAACCTGAATTTCTTTTACAGGTCTGAAAAAGGTATGATGGGTAATGTTAATTAGATCAAACAAGTTCTTAATACTTGCAGAGAGGCTTGTATGTGGTACCCTGGTTGTAGCAGTGGTCAAAGTGGTTGTAGTTTCTTGGAAAAGAAATACAATTTTTTTCAAGAGCACAGGAATAATTCATAGTGATTAAAAAAAATCTTTTCATATTTTCCAGCATACTTTCATTCAGGGTGGAGCAAAGTGGTGCGGTCGCGGCAGGGCCTAGTCCAGCGTCTGTTTTGGCCTGAATAATCACCTCATACCTGGTGGAGGGCTTCAGATTGGTCAGGATGGCGCTCTCCAGATCACCTGTAGCTTTCACACTAAGGTACCTCCATGTTTTATCCACCGAGTCAAAATTTCTGTAACTGATTTCGTAACTGCGTAGAATCCCGTTTCTGAGTTCAATCTTCGGAGGCTAGTAAGGAATAAACGTTTACCTTAGCAAAGGCAGGAGTCAAAAATGGACAAAATGCTGTTTCTTCAAGTAATTATAAATATATGTTAAATGTGTGACTACCTTCCAGGTCACTCTGATTCTCTGTGGACTGAGAGCCTGTAGCTGCACATCAAGGGATGGGCCTTCGGGTGCTGAAGAGAATCAAAACTTATAAAGGAGACCTTTCCTCCTTTTTTCACAGATTCATTTCAAAGTCTTGCAAAAGTAAGCATCGTATTATGGTGATTCATTGTTAAGCTGGAACAGGTGACCTGCTTTTAGTTAATGATAGTTGGAGATAAATAGACAGGGTGTTTTTTGGAATATATTAACTGAGCCACAGTACCAAAAAATGTCCTATCCTGGCATATGAAAACTAAAAACATATCTTGATATAGTTTTTGTGCCATCGTATCATCCTTAAGAAACCGATATCTATTCAGTACAGGGGCTTTAACAGGGGTCACAACTACTTCTACAGGAGCACTGGGCTGCAATGGCTCCTGTCTCGAACCACCAATGAGGCCGGAAAATAGCCTTGTACATGGAACAAGAGCTACATTATTAAAAGTGTGAAGTGTCAACAGTTCAAATTGAGGTTCTTAAAAGCACTCTACTCGATTGTATTAAGCTTGAGATGCTTTGCAGAGAAGAATTAGAAAAAAAATGTGCAAAGTTGGTAAAACCTGTAACAGCAGTGGTAGTTCCGAAGCATTTCGACTCATGAGGGCTGAATGTTGAAATCACAATATATAAAAATTCCTACAACTTTACATAGAATTCCAATAGATTTCATTAAAGACTGCGATTTGGAGTGATTATGTGAAAAATATTAGCTAGACACCGTATTTCATTGCATGCATGCACATTTTTACCTGCTTCGAGTGTTGTAAATGTCAGAACGTTGCTGGCATCAGTCGTCCCCACACTGTTGACAGCAAACAGGCGGATGTCGTAGGTCATCGCCGGACACAAACCAACCAAAGTCACCTGAGTCCCTCTTTACTGAGTTCTTCGACCAGTATCCCATGAAGCTGTAAATGCCATGTTGAGGTAAGATCCAATGTACATTGTTCAATAAATTGTTACCTCAATGCATGTTGTATGGCTTTCGTTGTTTGTATTTACCATCTTTGCTTTTAAAATTAATCACATAGGCTGTAATCACTCTGCCACCATCGAATGGAGCATCCCAGTCGACTGTGATAGCTCGTTGTTTCAGGTCTCTTACCTCTGCCTTTGGAGGAGAGGGGCTTCCTAAAGTGTCAAAACAATAAGGCAGTGTCGTACTCATGAAGCATGCAGTAATTTAGCATTTTGGAGTGTTCAGGCGTTTGTTTATTGTGTATCTGTCATGGATGATAATACCTGGGTTAACGTAGAGAGTATGCTCAACTTTCTTATCATTGAACCAACCGGGTGTTTCCACACGGCAGATGTATTTCCCTGTGTCACTCTCCTTAACCTTCGATATAGTGAGTGAGGCATCCCCTGTACCAAGATTACCCATAAGAGAGTAATGCGTTGATGTCATGATGTGTGTTTTGTTTGGTTCCGTTTCCTCCCTGTGTCTCGTCACTCCGCCTTCATTCACAGCTGTCTGCAATAATTCACTCCTCCTCTCCACCAATCACACCCCGGTTCCACACTATTTAAGCCACATGCAATCATGCACTCACCGCTGGATCGTCTGTTGTTTTCCCCTGCTATTCCTCGTTGCTCCTAG
>JAVLVB010000066.1:829408-852205 GCA_032876305.1 Orestias chungarensis | reverse complement strand
TTGGTTCCGTCATTATTGTTTCCCTGCTTGTTGTTATTTTAGTTCCGCCTCCGCGCCATTAGTTTTTCCTCTCGCTCCGTTCCGTTGTCTGTTGTTCCTGGTGTTATTCCTTTCGTGTTCTGTTACATTCATCCCTCAATAAATATATTATCACCCTACTTCACCTCTGCTCGAGTCATTTAAAACCCAGCCTGACAGTTGAAAGCCTGCTGAGAACAGATCTACCATCTGACTGTATGACCTGATTGTTACAGCCAAATAGGGATGTAGAATCTCTTGCCCAGCAAAACGGTAGCGGACCGTCTTTCGAGATATCATAGCTGCATGTTAGAGAAACATCTTCTCCCACTGTTGCGTAGTATTGAGATTCGCAACCTGAAAAGATGATAACTTGTTAAAAGTGCAGTCCATCAATAAATTATTATTAAATAAAGACAGTTTCCTTACCTGTGAGCAAACAAAGGAGAAGACAGCAATACCGAGCAGAATATCTGCCCCCTGAAGGATTCATCTTATTCCTCTCACCTAGATCGATAAATAGATGATCTGCTCATTCAATTGTCGTTTCTGCCTTTACTGTAAATATGAACTTTAAGCTCAAATTTGTAACATTTGTTAGCATTTGCACAAAGCATGCAGTTCCTTTTTCATAACTTAGGTTCCTTCTACTGAACATTTGGTTCCTTTACCTAGAAAAGGTCAGAAAAACATTAGCAGATACAACAGGTATTCCATCCTTTTTCATAGTACAATGCACAAATATATTGTTTACTATGTGATAAAAAACAATTACTGGGAGATACCGGTTTCACCCTAGATAAGATGCTAACTTTCAGCATAGTTTTACCTTTTTAAACAATTACTAAAAACACACTAAACTAAATCTGAACAGCGTGCAGTTTTTCTTCCAAAAGTATTGTTGTTGTGTTTTGCGTAATCGCCGAATCTGTGGGAAAGTAATTGTCAGATATAAATTCACAGAAAAAAGGAAGAGGGAGGAAAAAAGAAAAAAGGGAATCTTTCATTCACTGACATTTCACATGATCTGCAAAACCGTTAACAATAATGATAAGTTATATAATAACAGGGATTTTTCTTCCTACTGTAGGTTTGAGAGAGAGCCTAGATTTTGGATATGTCTAACCTGTGTTGCTATTTATTTATTTTTGTTGTGATAATTGTTTTGCGGTGTAAGGCTCTCCAGCAATATGTTGACGTTACCTTACAGACTTTACTAGGGTTCTTACAGTGTATTTATTGAAAATAACTCACTTCATAGTTCAATGGTATTGATTCAGCTTTTAAGTCTTGAATTTTTTTTATAAAAGATGATTTTGGATTTTTACATTGTTGCCACATTGAAAGCACAACTTTCATTTTATTTTATTAAGAACTGATTGACTAACACAAAGTAGTGCATAATTGTGAGGTGGGAGGATGATGAAACCTGTAGAGTCATATATCCTTTTCATTTTAATTAAAAATGAGGGCAGCTTTTGAGTTTATCAATTAGATAAGGATCCTAATTAAAACACAATTACAATCCAACACGGGGTTTAGTGGAGTTGAAAATAGTTAGGGATAGATTTTTGAAACAGCAATAACATGGTTTCCTAAAACATTTGCGAGAATAGAGATATATTGAGATGTCTGACAGACTTGTCTGCTAGGTGTAAAGTCAACAAACTCAAGCCGTTTCCCTATTTAAATGTTTTATTGATTACCACTTACACAAACAATAACTGACCACAACATCTTAGGAGTGCTGTTAAGGCATCAAATGAAATGATATTCCCAGTTTAAGACGTTCAAGATTTATTCACCTGAAATAAAAGCTTTTTCAACTTCACAGATATTCACCTGATGTTAAAGTGATTTTTTTTTTCTCACAAAGAATGGCACAGCAGATGTGTTTACATTTTTTTGAAAAGGCTTTTTAGCTTACCTCGTACAGTTTATTAAATTTTTTTTTACCATGTTTCTTCCAGTAGGTGGGAGTCATGTCAAGAATAATAACCTCACCAGCTAGACATTAAAAGCTTAAAGTTGATCTTAAACAGAATGGATGTTATACAAATATGCTACTTAGGTTTACATTTGTGAGAAACAAACAACATATATACATACTGAAATAAACGAAACTATAGCAGTGAAGTTACCGAACAACAATATCTATAAAAAAATTACAAGAACTTGGTAACCTTTGGTAACTTTGTGTTAAATTAAAAGTAAAGGTGACTTATTATGATCAATAATAAAAATATATATTTTTTGTATATTTAATTCATTTGTTGTTATGAGTTTCCAAAGTGGAAAGTAGGGTATGTTTTACAGCTCTTCTAGTTGCTCAGATTCTTTGTACTGAACTGCTCCACGGTTCAGCCACCTGCAAACAAAAACAGACCTTGTTAAGTAGAGTTACACGTGAAGTTAATCAAAAGGGACCATTAGGGTTTTGACACGTTGGATACAGTGGAGTTGTTATCAAAGCGCACCATCATGGCTTAACAGTCAGTCTTTTCAGTTTGGTGATAGAGCGAGGCGACTGAATATGAAGGTAAGTTCAAAATTCTCTAAGCAATTTTATCATTTCAATGATGTTAGACAAGGAATCAAACATTGCAATCCGGCCAGTCCACACAGATGTCAGAGTCAGTTAGGGAGTTAGACACGAACGAGACTGCAGTGTCATTATGAAGTGTGCCGTTGATTAAATAAAGACGACCACGCACATGTAGGTATTTAGATTAGAGGGTGGCTAAATCCCAAAGTAGGAGGTTGTTCAGTAGATTTTTCAGCTGGTAGTCTCATCCTGTGTAATCACATGGTCAGACAACATTTATTTTTATGATGAAACGTTAGGAAAATTTTCATTTGCTAATGTGTTTTGACATTAACGTTCTCACTATGACCACAGGTAAAGAAACTATTATTTATATTACCTGTAGAAAAGGGCTTCTATATATGTCTCCAAACTAAATGGTAAATGGACTTTACTTATATAGCGCTTTTCTAATCAAACTGACCACTCAAACCGCTTTACACTAAAGCCACATTCACCACCGATACATGCATTGGTAGGCAACCTGGGGTTAAGTACCATGCCCAAGGACACATTGCCATGTGACAGGGGGCATCTGGAATTGAACCTGCAATCTGCCTGATTGCAAGACTCTACCCACTGTGCCACAGACACAAAACTAAGTAAATTACTAAGCTATCTGCAAAGATCTCTTTTAAGTAAAATTCAGATGTATAAATGAACGCAAAACACTTACGTGTTCAGACTGGCCCTCCTCTGTTTTAGCCCTTTAAACAGAGAGCAAGGATTAAAAAAGTGCAGAGAATTTGCTAGTATCATAAAAATGAATAGAAGAAAACTCACGTGGAAGTAGCAAAACAGTCATGACAACACCAAACAAAAGCACAAGCACAACCGGAACAATGATGGCGGCTGTGTGAACACCTTCTCGGGCCTCTGGATTCACCAGTCCCTTCAATCAGAAAATATATAATTAGGATGAATTCATATACAACTGGTTTAATTTACTAAACTAGCTTCGCAAGAAAATACCTTAGCAATAACATCTAAAATGAACACTACGCAAGGAGATAATCGTCTGTGATACAAAATAAAGGAGTTATAAAGTTACTCTATTCATGTAAAGACAAAGTTAGCATGTTTTAAGATCTAATTTGGAAGAAATGTAATTCAGAGAAAAAAGATGATAGTTTTTAGTACTTGAAACCAAATAAATGTTGCAAAAAGGATTTTTGTCCTGCTTGTAGTTTACATAAATATTAGTGACTTTGCAATTACTTAAATGCATAGCAAGCTTAGACAGTTGGTAATTCTAAAGTATCACTTGCTAGACAACCTTTGCCGGTATAACATCTACTTGCTGCTGTGCACTGCCAGGAAGCTGGGTGTCAGAAGTCTAATATTATTTTGGTTCATCGTTTTAAACCTGTTCTTAACAAGCTAGCACTGGAATCACTGTTAAGCAGCTGAATGCAGGTAACCTGACTATCTTCTACACTAATATAAGCTAGTCATCCAGTCAGTGTTAAGCTCAAAAGGTATATTCCTTGATAAAATCATCTAAACCTAGCACTGAATTTAGTGGGACTTTTATTTGTACATTTTAATTATTTATTAATATGAAAATAACAAATAAATCCCCTACATAACTACCTTATTTGAGCCGCTATACGAGCAGTTTTTGTTTTAGTGGTTTATGCAAAATATCATTCTACAAGTTTGTATTTTTTCTTTTCTCTAACTTAAAAAAATGCATATTCTAAACCCAGTTGCTCTTATGATAGCCACAGTTTCATACTTACAGAAACCTCAGTAGTTGTTGACATGATGGTTATGAGAGTGCTGCTTTGTTGATCTGTCAGACACACATGAGAAATTAAACAAAAGGAAGTAAAAAAAAAATTCTATCTACAAAATCTGCTAACCAAGCAAAAATAACACATTTATCAAAAACATCTGCAGGGAATTGGTTGTTTGAGGAACCATTTAAAAGGAACTGTTTTGATGAAACGGAAAGTTTTCTAGTGGATCATCCAGGTTTCCTTCTGCTGTTACTAGCACAAACACAATAGTAGCTTTACTGGAAATGTCTATATAAAGTCTTTCTTTCTTTTTTCCAGAAACACATAAGGTGGAAAAAAAAGGTGAGAAACAAAACACCTCTTTCTTCAATGGTCACAGTGAGAACGTTGCTGGCTTTACTGGTGCCCAGACGGTTTCTAGCAAACATGCGGATGTTGTACGTTGAAGGATTGATCTCTATTATTGTGGCCTCAAACTCGTTGGAGCTGAAACTTACAATAGCCCTCGTGTAATCCCAGGAAGCTGTGATGGAAACAAATATTTATAATTATTTAGGTAACATGTATTAGAGAAAATATACATATATCTTCTTCTCAACTGACTGTTTTCTCACCATTTGCCGCTTTATACTCCAGATAGAATCCAGTAATAGGGCTGTCGCCTTCAAAGCCAGGGGTCCACAAAAGTGAAATTGTGTTGTCCATCACCTCTTTTAACACAATTACAGGTGGATCCGGAGGCACTAGGAAGATGTCGGCCAATATATTAGGTAAATAAGATTTTGAAATACTATTTATGCCTTTAAATAGATATGATCCTTCTATCATATAGGTATAATTATATAATAACAAAAAAGTTTGGTAATTAGCAGCAAATTAACAGTAATATTAGTTATTCTTTTGGATGACACAATCTCAGTATCTTTATTAAGGTAAAAAAAATATTGCTTAAATCACACCTGTTGTGACACTTGTGCTTTGCAGGGAGATGTCACCCCAAACTGTGGATGTAGAAACGGCTCTCGCTGAAGTTTTGTAAGCTTTAAACCCAGCAGAAAATCATTAATGTTTAGATACTTTTTGGGGGGTTTATTTTACAGTTTAACAAAAAGTATGTTAAAGGTTTTTGTTTCATTTATCTGATAATACATACCGTTATTAGACCTTGTACTTTGGCTCACGTATGTGGAAGCAGCAGTGGAGGATAACAGAGTAGTGGCTGCCGTTGTTTCTTTAACTAAAGAAAACAACCAAAAAATTAACATGACGTCAAATAAATATTTCAATTATAGTTGTATGTTTTTGAGCATACCCTCGTTTAGAGTGCTGCACATGGCTGTGGCTGAAAACGGTCCTGTTCCCGCATTTGTTTTTGCCTGAACCTGAACAATGTACCGGGTTGAGGGTCTCAGGTTGGTCAGGATCGTGTTCTGTTCTTCACTTGTTGCTGTCACACTTAATTTCTGCCATTTTTGAAATTGTTGGGCCACACGGTCATCCTGTCTGTAACTGATGATGTAATTGCGCAGAACGCCATTTCTGAGCTCGACCTTCGGAGCCTATTTAGAAGAAAACAAGCACAGTTATGACTAAAGGTGAGGAGGTGAATATCACGGCCAGAACTAAGTGAAAGTAAAATGGCAACTTTAAAATTCTTCAACAGATTTTTTAATATCTTTTTTATCTCACACGATGAATTGAACTCAGCTCAGCCCTGAGATCACTGCCAAGCGATCCTTTCCCTTCCTTTTTCAGCCGTATGTCAAAGTTTCACTTGTTTATGAGTCACAATATTTCTCCTCCATGGTAAGAGCTTGATGTAAGAGCTGTGAGTAAATATGCATCTGTGAGCGGCTGGTTTAGAAATTTAAATGTAACATTTTGTATAAAAAAATATTTTTTTTCTAAAACCTGAAAGTTTCAGATAAACTAGCAAATTCAATTGATAGACAAGACTAAGATAGACAAGACTAAGATAGACTTAGTAAAAGATAAATAAATAAAAAATGAAATAATCATTAAATTAATGAAGAATAATAACTATCAGGACTAACCTGGCCTTATGTGAAATGGGGGAAGTTTTTCGGGCACAACGCAACATTTTATGGCATTATAAAGTAACAATGTTACCTTCAGTTGTTATAAAGATGCTGATTTACAGCCATTCTTATGGGTGAAGTACTTTGTTGCACACAGGAGCTACATATGCAATATTGGCTTGGGAAAATTGCAGTTCAGGATATTTTCTTGCAGTTACAACAAGTGTTTGCTTATTGCGGCTGCCTCTAGCCTGGTGGAGCTGTGTGAGGGAGGATTGGGGGAGGGGGTGCTCTGCAAAACAAGAGCTTGGCTGGGAACTGAAGATCCAAGGCGGGACTATGAGTAAATAGGCGGGGTGAATGGCCATGCATGAATGAGTCAAAGCAAACCCTTTGAGGAGAAAATTACATTATAATGTGATATAAACTAAATTTTGTATAATACCCCCCCCCCCTTTTTTTGAAATCATGCTTACAAATAAGGGCTCCCTAGCATCTTATTTTATCAGAAACAGTTGTAAGTTTTAAAAAAACACGTTCTTATACGTCCCTTTCCCTTTTTGTTCAACAAAAGGTGCTAAACTGGCAGTAAGAAATCCAATCCAAGAGTGTGACCCAACCTTCCAAGTAACTTTTATGCTGTAGGGACTGATGGCCACAAGCTTGATGTCGACTGGGGGACCCTCAGGTGCTGCAGAGAAGTCAAACTTTAAGAAGGGCTGCCTTCAGAATTTAAAAGCTCAGTTGGGGTTTGAAATTAAACTTGATGTGTATTTATTTACCTGCTTCTTTTGTTGTAAATATCATAACATTACTGGCTTCACTCTGTCCCACACTGTTGACAGCAAACATGCGCAGGTTGTAGGTCTTGGCGGGATGCAGATCAACCAAAGTCAACTGATTCATGTGAGCATGAGCCACTTCAGTTCTTTTGGCCGTATCCCAAGGTGCTGTTGGACAGAAATTATTTTAAATCTGTATTTTATACATAATTTTCATTCTTATTAGCATTCCTGCTGAAAAACACTATCTGACAATCTCCATACTTTTTATAGAAGGCAATTTAAAGGGTTTTAAAATCATTTATCTCTTCAGAAAAATAAAATCAAGTCATTATAGCTCAAAATTAAAACTTCAGCCAATTTTTAGCTGTTTCGTGTCCACACTGGGTAAGAATTAGCAGCATTTTTTCTCATCCTTACCATATTTTTGTTTTAAATCCAACTTGTAGCCTGTTATTGGTCTGCCACCATCCAAAGGAGGGGTCCAGCGTACAGTGACAGTTCTTTCCCTCACCTCTCTTGTCTCCACCCTCAGAGGAAAAGGCCGCGCTAAAACAAGTAAGAAAATTATGATTTAACCTGTTATACAGCAACCAGACACAAAAAAACTAAAACTTTTTATACTCTAAATTATTGATTTGTATTTGTTTTTACCATCCAATATGGATAATTTAAAAAAAAATAAAGCATCACTTTGTTAGAGTTGAAAGAATACCTGGATTTACTGTGAGAGTAATCTCAGATTTCTGATCATTGAACCAGCCTGGAACGTCTATCCGACAGCCATAAATGCCAGAGTCACTTTCCTGAACCTGCCTGATGGTCAGAGAAGCCTCCCCCACACCAAGGTCTCCCATAAGCAAGTAACGCTCCGACAGACGGCTGAGCACCCTCGTCCCGTCTGACTTGATCACCTCATTGGCACAGCCGCTGTTAGGTATGTTTCCTCTGCCCCAACAGAAAGGCAGCCTGCCATAATAGCCGGCATCATACTTGCATCTTAGAGTAGCATCTGTTCCCACTGTGGTTATTATGGGGTTTGCAGAGACATCACCTGAAAAAAAGCAAAGAAAGGTTTAAAAAAGTGTCCACTCCACTGCTAAATAAAAGTAAAAAATAAAAACCTGCCTAATGGTTGTATTACCTGTAATCAGCCCAAAGAGAAGACAGTAGCACAAAGGGATGAATCTCATCCTCAAATGAATCACCTGGCACCTCTTCTGTGAGTCAGTGATTAGTTCAACTGTAAGACAGCATTGAAATGAGCACAGAGTGGTTTCAGCCCCAGAAGTGTTTCCAAATCGCGACACCCTCCCTTGATATGCTCACACCAACAACTTTTCAGGATAGAGGAGAAATGCAGAAAAGAACTGTTTCCTTTTTTGTGGTTTTGGTTCCCTTTGCAAGACACAACATAGATACAACAGTCTAAGGGGTTTCACGGTTGTCAGTGTAACAGTTGTCTTATCTATTTTGTGCGTCAAAAACTTCATGTTATTCTAAAATGTATGAGACTAAAAGCGTTCTTAAGAAAAAAATGACTCCTTTAAGAGCTAAACATATGTAATAAACCATATATCACCATTATATCTCTAAACAAGAACATGTTAAATTAACACACAATTAAGATTCCAATAAGTTTGGAGGAGGTTTTCTATTTTCAAAATGCCAGAATCCTGATTTTTTTTTATCACTTTCATAAGTATAAATTATAATAACTTAACTTTTACTTTCAAACTGTGCAACCAAAGATGTGAATTGAGGCTGAACTTTGTGACATCAGCCAGGGAGAATCTGAAATGTTTTCTAAATAGACAAATGGGATTAGGAACAACAAAATAAATATTACAAATATTTGTGAGCAGAATTGAGAAGGTCTGTCTGAGCAAAGCAGTCTTTAAACCTGTCGTATTGGGTTTGTCTGTAGGAATAGGGAAATATTTCAGCAAACTATTGTAGGAAACTTGGGAAAATAAGTAACTATGTTTAAAAGGCAATTCTTACAAATACTAAGGAATTTTATTACATAAAAAATAAAGCTGATCTTTGGGTAAATTTTATTTTAACATTTTTGTTCAATTTTGACTTGTTTTCTTTACTGTTAACAGGAGAGAAACATAATATCGCAGAAGCAATAGGGCATGTAAGCCATTTAATCCAAAATAGTAAACTTTCTGGATTATTTGGATCTATTTAGCAATCTCTGTTAGTAAAAAATATGTATTTTTCACAAAACTGGTGCAGTAACTACTAAACAAGTCAAAGTTATAATCCAAATACAAAAATACAAAATGCATTGTACTCAGGGGTGAAAGCTGATTAGATCTATGGTCTAACCACCATTACTCTGAGTTAATCATCATTGTGCAAGAAGAAACAGACTGGGGTTTAAGATGAACCGAATGTATTCTCTGTGACACCAGTGAAAACTGAAAGTCTGGTTTACCCAAAGCCATGGACTCTTGCACATTGTTTTTGAACTGCTGAGTAAACATTTGGGTTTCTTTGACTGTTTTGTAACCCTGTAATGAACTTCCTCTGTATTCACCCCTTATGGGGAATGAGAATGGAGCAGCACATAATAATCTCAAAACTTACTGCAGAAAAAGAACTAATACACTGGGGGACCAGGCCCTTAGACCTTTTAGATTTTAAATTAAAATGAAATTCAAATTCATAACGCCATACACACTTTTTCCTGTTTATGACTGCCGAGGGACTTTGATTTGGTAAGAGATGAATTTCACTTTGGAATGGTTTAGAAGACGACATTGTTTGTGGTGCTTGATGTAAATTAATTAATTAAATAAATTAATATATAAAACTAAAATACAATGAAGAAAATATTAACATACTCCAAGTAAAATATGTTTCTATATTTAGGTAATCCTTGCAAGATCATTCCAACCCCTTTCCCCTTAAAAAGCCAGTGCAGCAATTCAAAGTTGTTTATAGTCTGAAAAAAAAAGTTATGTTTTTATTTACCATTAGATATTTATCAGTGAAGATGATGAAACTCTTTGAAGCGGGAAGGTCTTCTATATGTCACAATAATTCTTAGTTTCCACCACAGATTCCACATCAGATCCCAGTTAATAATTTCGCTGTGCCAATCAAGAATGTTAAGTTGCCGTCAGATAAAAAAAAACATGGAGTTTAAATGAATATATGACATTAAACCTTCTAATAGGGGCATAAATCACTGCAAAGGTCAATAGTTGTGAGAAATCCTGGTCTGGCCGAAAGTGGGGGAATGTACAACATGCTGGTATTAAAAGTATGTAAAAAACATTAACTGAAAGTAAAAGAGAAAAAAATTATACTTCTTTTTAAAGAAAGGAGGCAAAATGTAATCATAACAACCAATACTTTGTAAACTGGCAAAGATGTGTCGTGTTTATACATGTAGAAAAAAGCTGTCAGAAAGATGGTTTTGCTAAGTATCTTGTAAGTGTTTAATATTGTAACACTTCATAAACACTTGTGTGACTTCTAGCTTTTTCTAATACGCTAACGACTACCTGACCACTTTGGGCCACCAATAGAGCTTTCATGTTTTTTTTCCCTCAAGGTCAGTAGATTCTTAAGTTTAAGAAACGTTGGATAGACACTAATTTTACTGCAAAAGTAGCCTTGAGAAACAATACAGATGTACTCTTCAAAATACAAGAACAACACATATACTTTAAAGGGTAGAAGGATCTGATGCTCCTATAAAATCCTTTTTCTTTCCTTAGAATTAGACTCATAACGTGGTTTTGAGAGAAACCTCTGGTGAGGTAGATCAAATTGTAGTAGATAGTTTGTATTTCTAACTAATCATTTACGTTTTTGAATTAACTGCTTTTCAATTATGTCATTTTGGTATATTTTGATAAACCAGATGCTTACAGACGTCACAGCTCAGGGGAATCCATCTTTAAGAGACAGAAGAATACAAATTGGAAGTGACCAATAAAAGTACACGGAGGAATATGTATCCTCTACATATTGGTTTGCCAACAACAGCCAACAGGACAAGAAAAAGATTGACTAAACTCTTGATTGATCATGCATGATCACTGCACCAAATCTATGTTTTTCAATCCACGACTACAAGAAAATGCTGTAGAATACACTAACATTCTTACAAACTTAAAAAGATGTAAAACACTTAATCAATATCTATACATCAGTAATCTATACATTCTTACTCTTGCAGGGTCACAGTGTGACTAGTGTTTCCTGCATTCATCAGACGAGAGGCATGGTACACAGGTCAGCAGTTTATCACAGAGCAAAAAAGAGAAACACAAGACCATGCACCCACATACTGAAACATGGAAAACCTAAACTTAAAGCAATTCTAAAAGTCTTGTTTAAGGGGGAGTGGGAGGAAGTGGAGGGGAAACGTGCAAACCCTGTGCAGAAAGACCCCAGGATCAGATCCAAACCCACATACTGATACAATACTGAATTTGCCAAGCTGTTCTGCCTCTCTATCTGCAGCAATAGAGTTAGAAAAATATATATATCAATACTGGTATACATGTTCAGATGCCACATCTTGAGTTCATCCTCCCAATCTTTAAAAATACAGGCTCACCCAAGTTTTTAGCTGTAAACGCTCTGCAAGAGATCATTTGTTCACGTGCATCAATGCTGCTCCCCTGGACACATGCACAAACAGAAATTAACTGACTTTAGCTCCAAATTCAAGCTTTCGTCAAGTATGCTAAATAATAAAGTCCAGAACAATGACAAATTGATATATATATCTTTTGGGGAACTTTCCACCTACGAATGGTAAGGTCAGGGTTCAGAAGTGCGGGCTCGTTGCATTTCTTCTTCCAGTTCTGGTTAGCATCTGAACCCCGATAACCTTTCCACAGCCAGATACGAATCAAGATTAAATGCCTCCAACACAAATAGCCGTTTAATGACCAATTGCTGAATCTGTTAAAGGAAATCTGCTCACTATCTCTAGGCAATGCAGTTTCAGGATTCATAATCTTTTTAAACAACACAAAGATACCTTGTATGTAATGATGAAGTGGGTTCTGTTACTAAGGTGGAGGCTGGCTATCCTTTCAGGATAGATGATCAAATCTTTGATATTAAATGATCCAATCAGATGGGGTGGAAAAACGCCTCTTGAGATAAATCATTTAATTATTATTCGTTAGTAAAACTTCAATTCTACAAGAAGACACAAAAAACTTTATTAAATTCAACAAATTGTTCCTGTCGATTGAAAACAGTGTTAAATTAAACAGTGTTGGTTATTAATGAGCCAAGAACTGCAGAGGAACAACTCAACAGTTGCAAATCGTGACAGTTTCCACTGTCTTATACAAATGTGTGGTTGGTCCAAGACCGTTTTACGGATTTACATCTAAACAGAAAATAAATAAATAAATAACTAAAACAGAACAGAGATGCTAATAGTTCACATAGGTTTTACCACTGTATTGTTCCTGATGTCCAGTTAGTCCAGTAGGAGGCACTGTGGGCTTAGCTGTAAACCGCCACAATCATTTCACATCAAACACAAACACATGTTGGGCAGATCAATTCATTTGTAGGGATCAACGTGTATCACCAACATCTTAAAGTCATTGATGATGGTGTGTTTGTGAAGTGATTTCTTTTTTTATTTATAAGGGTTTTGCATTTACATTACTTATAGTAGCTAACAAAGATAAAAGCGATTGGAAAGATTTATTGCATAATATAGCCATAGGAAATATCTAGTATATTCTGTTGTCTTGAGTCTGAGGATCATGTAGCCTCTGAGATGGTGTTGTATATATGTTCAACTGTGAATATGTTGACCTGCCGAAGTGCCTTCCTCCTCATCAGAACCTTCCTTTCTGCTTTGGATAAACGCAGTGATTAGATATGATTTTAGTCTGATGGAGGAGGATTAGTGCAAAAATGAATACGGACAGCACACGAATGAGTCACAACCTATAAAGCTCTGCACACTTACTGATGAGAACGAGGATTAGGATTATGGTGGAGAAGAAAATAACTGCAATCCTTCCAATGTTCTCTATGTTGGAGAAGGGTTTGAAATTTCCCTGTAATTAAAAATGATGCTTATTATAGAAGACAGGAACAAATATAACTTAATCGTAGGTTGAATTTGTGCCTTTGCATTTTTGCCTATAATTAATTGTTTTAAATCTTGATTTATTTTTGACAAAAATAAAATAAAATGTTTTTCTAGATTTTGGAAACATGATGAATTACAGAAATTAATGCTAAACCTAAAACAAACAAACAAACAAACAAAAAAAAATTATTGTTGCAATTTGTTTTTTGTCTCCCTTAACCCTTACCTGACTGGATGCACTTGAGTCTAAAGAGAAAGAAAATGTACGCATTATTTCATTTATTCAATATCAACGTTAATTTTAACATTTGAATTTCAAAAGGAATCTGGTGCAAATAAAGAATAATATAATATAATATAAACATTCAGTTATTTCTTATTGTTTTATTTTATTTGAATCTCACAATATTGCATAAGAACAATAACGAAAGGTTTGGATATATTAATTGTAACCTACTAAAAAGTCTGTTTACTGTACAGTATAGGCATTCAATGCTAACTCAAGGTACTTTTTTCTTGACTTTGCTGATAACTGCAGCGCGACAAGGAGATGTATCAGCCTGTGACTCTGTCAAGGTCTTAGCAAAGCCAAAGTTGACCTTCAGCTATTGCAGTGAACCTCTTCATTCTGCTTCTTTACTCTGGAAGCTAGATTTCCAAAGTAGATCTGAAATGCACTCTTAGCTGAAAATTGTATCTAGACCACCGAGAAACTACAACCTTTCCTACCAGAGCCGGCCCAAGGCATTGCGAACTGAGCGCCTGTTTAGGGCCCCATGGCCACTAGGGGAGCATATATTGAGGCTATATTG
Source organism: Orestias chungarensis (assembly GCA_032876305.1). Taxonomy (NCBI): domain Eukaryota; kingdom Metazoa; phylum Chordata; class Actinopteri; order Cyprinodontiformes; family Cyprinodontidae; genus Orestias; species Orestias chungarensis. Next base: position 838,131 of record JAVLVB010000066.1, on the reverse strand, counting down.
AGGAACTACCAGGGTAATAGAATGTTACCAATAGTAGTTTTTATTTCTTTTTTTAAACAAAATCTTTTGCACATAGTTTTAATTACATACATTTACAAAGCCTTAAGAGTGACTTCATCTAATTATTCATTGTTTGTGTTACCATTTGGGTTACCTCATTTCAAGTAACTTCATCTATATCATTAAGTAATTGCTTTGTGTATGGAATTGACATATAGGTCAATGGAAAATGTTCTTGGCTGTTGGCTTCGCCTTAATGTTGAGTAAAAATGTAAAACGTCTTTGAATTTTACTACATCTGTCATTGTTAAGCAACACTTCAGTGTGGGTGGAGCAATCTTTTCCTGGAGTCATGTCAATTGTTAGTTGCAGTCTAGTCCGCTCATCACCAGCGAACAGTTGTAGCCAATTCCCTGCAACATCTATGTGTTGGTTGTGTACAATTGTCAAAATTCCCCAAACACCTTAATAGGCTTTGTTGTTATTTCTCTGAATTCTGCTTTTTATACACATTGCTTCTACCAAACTTTTCCTTTAAGTACTTGGACACATCACTATTAGAATATAGTTCTTTAGCTACATCACTTACACTTCTTAGGGAGGATATCATTGACTTTTTGAAATGTAATTTCAACATAAAAGGAAGTCTTGAAAAAGAAACTGGAGTTAAGGTTTTGTTTTTTCTATCATCATTAGATAAACTGACAAAAGTTATTCTTTTATGTCTAATTGGGTAGGTTTTACTTGAAATATTAAATTAACTAATTTTAAATGAAATTCTAATTAAAATACTAATTTGTGCTTTCTCTTTTAATTGCCACTATGTACTAGTTTACTAACTGTCAAACAAGAGAATGAATAAAAAATTTTGAAAAGTTATTCATATTTTTCGATGATTTACAAATAAAAACATTTGTTTTGCAGTTTAAACATACATACAATGACCATTGTTTCTATTCTGTTTCTATATAAATTATATGCAGGAATAACTTAAAAGAACAGCTAAACAGCCTTTTAATTGTTATTTGTATAATTTATCTTTAAAAGCATCATGAAAATATGTTATTTTTGTCCAAAGTTATAAAGAGACACATTTAAAATTCTTACAACTGGCATGCATCTACTGAGCAATAGTTTGCATTCCCCAAAGCACATATACTGACCATTGCATAAATCACGTACTAGCCACCCTCTCTACTTAAACAGGCCATTGTTTTCCATAAATTATAATCCATAAACAGGATGGTTTGACTATGGAGAGAAGTCCTAAACTTACTGCAAATGTAAAAAATTTATCTAACAGAGCAGTGGGCTGAAAATTGCACTTCGAATGAAAAGCTTGAATGGTCGATCGCTATTAACTACCGTCTACTATCGTGCTCAAGGGCTGCCATGGATTCTTTCTCTGCCTTTACTCAGGGTAGCATACATCAGATAAAACCATACAGCATTACCTTCTTCCATAATGAGCTGTATGTTGATCTTTTGGTCATTGAACCACCCAGGAATCGCCACCCTGCAGCTATAGACCCCAGAATCTCTTCTCTGAGCGTTGACAATGGTCAAGGAAATGTCACCCAGCGTGACCCGGCTGAGCAGCTGGTACCTGGGTGATTCTCTGAAAGTCACATTTCCATATTCTGCTGAGAGGATTGTGTTGGCACATTTGAATGTGGGCAACGTTCCCTGTCCCCAGCAAAAACCTTGGACCCCGTGAGCTTTGGCGTCATACGAGCAGGGCAAAGTAACATCCCGCCCAATGTAACCAGTGACAATGTTGGTGGACGATGACACTATAAAGAGACAGTGATGAGAGATTAAATCCACATGTGCCCTTCAGCCAAAACACCAATAAAGTAAACTAAATATATATAGATGTAACCATACCTTTGATAAGAATCAGAAGGAAAGGAATCGAAAGACCACCCATGTGTGTAGGATACTGTATTACCATGCCCTGACGAAAGGCTACAATGAACTTCTGGCCCCACATAGACTCCAGGGAAGATTTTATACTTTCTTACCAAAGCTTCAACTTCCCTTTTTAAATGAATCAGCTAGGAAATTAATACAGGCCTTGTCTACATTTAAATCTAAAATCCTCATATGAAGAGGACCCCCTCTGGGACCAAGATCTGTCTCATCTGCTGCTACAAATGTTGTCATTGCCCCATTTAACAATCAGCCTAAATCTGTTGCGAATACTAATAAAAATACATTTAACAATATAAAATCTTGCAACAGTCCTTAATGTGTTCGGAAACGAAAGGTTTAAATACCAAGAAGTGATGATGCATGTATTAAAAGGAAACAGGATAAATGCGTCACTTATCTTCCACAGTCAGGTTTCTAAGAAGCTGTTTTTAGATTTGTCAAAATGTTTAGAATATTTTCTGCTTTCGTTTTGTTGGTATATAGTTTTTTTGTAGGTTCTAGAAAAAATATTATAATATATATAACTTAAACAGAACTTAATGTACTAACCAGATAACCAAGAAAAAAATTTATGTATGATTAAATTGAAATTAATTTTCTTGTAAGGCAAGGCAAGGCAAGTTTCTTTGTATAGCACATTTTCATGTACAAGACACTTCAAAGTGCTTTACATAGGAAAAAAGAGCAGAAAATGAAACATTAAAATCAACTTTGAATTAAAAAATTAATAAAAGTAAAATAAAAATAAAATAATAATAATAATAATAATAATAATAGTAATAATATTCTCAGTTGCTATATGCACAGTTAAATAAGGCTGTTTTCAGCCTGGATTTAAACAACGGCAGAGTTGAAACCAGTCTCACCTCTTCAGGAAGACTGTTCCAGATTTTAGGAGCATAAAACTGGAATGAAGCCTCCCATTGTTTGGTCCTGACTCTGGGCATCAGCAGGAGGCCACTACCTGAGGTTCTCAGAGTCCTGGCTGGTTCATATGGCTCTAACATGTCAGATAAGTACTTTGAGGCTAAACCATGAAGAGATTTGTACACAAGCAAGGCAGTTATAAAGTGTATTCTTTGAGTGACAGGAAGCAAGTGCAGAGACTTGAGCACTGGACTAATGTGGTCATATTTCCTGGTTTAGGTCAGAACTCGAACAGCAGCATTCTGGATGTTCTGAAGCTGTCTTAAGGCCCGTTTAGAAAGCCCAGTGAGCAGGCCGTTACAGTAGTCTAACCTGCTAGAGATGAAAGCATGGATAAGTCTTTCTAGGTCTGTTTTAGAGACTATTCCTCTAAATCTGGCAATGTTTTTAAGATGGTAAAAGGCTGCTGATGTTACTGATTTAATGTGGCTGTTGAAGTTCAGGTCAGAATCAAGTATTACCCCAAGAGTTTTTACCTGATGTTTAGGTTCCAGAGAGAGCGTCAGAAGGTAACTGATGACACTTTGTTTTTGTTTCTGTGGGCCACAGACAAAGATTTCAGGTTTGTCTGAGTTTAACTGGAGGAAGTTGTTCTGCATCCACAGACTAATCTGTTCAATACAGTGACACAATAAATCAACAGGCCCATATTCTCCTGCTGTCTGTGATCTGAGTGTCATCAGCATAGTTGTGGTAGGACACATCATGGCTGCGTATTAGCTAGCCCAGTGGAAACAGGTACAGATTGAATAAAAGGGGTCCCAGGATCGACCCCTGAGGAACCCAACAGGTCACACCCATTCGGTCGGAGACGCAGTTCCCAATTTGAACAAAGTAACATCTGTCCTCAAGGTAGGACTTGAACCAGTTGAGAGCCATACCAGTGATTCCCACCCAGTCTTTTAACCTCTGTAATGAAATCACATGGTCAACTGTATCAAAAGCGGTGGTCAGGTCCAGCAGAACTAGGACAGAGACTTTGCCTGCATCTGAGTTTAGGCGGATGTCATTTGTCACCTTGATCAGAGCTGTCTCAGTGCTGTGGTGGGGCCTAAAGCCTGACTGGATAGCATCAAACACATCGTTAGACAGGAGAAAGTCACTCAGCTGTTGGTATACAACTTTTTCCAGCACTTTTCGTGAGAATGGCTGGTTTGATATGGGCCGGTAGTTGTTCAGTATTGTAGCATCCAGACTGCTCTTCTTTAGAAGAGGCTTAATGAAAGCAGTTTTCAAGGCCTTTGAGAATATTCCAGTCTAAAGGGAGATGTTGACTAAATGAGCGAGTTGTGGCAGCAAACTGCTCAGCACAAACTTTAGGAATCTAGTGGGTAACTCATCCAGGCAGCAAGTAGATGGACTGCAGATGATCTGTTCAACTGTTGTATCGCAGACAGGTGTGAACTGTGTCAGCTCCATATGTCTAACTGGGGGTAGAGGAGCTATCTCTGTTGTGGAAACAATTAATGTTTAATTAATGCCTTGAACTGTGTTATTAAAGAATACTGAAAACTCCTGACATTTGGATGTAGAAATCAGTTCCAAGGGGATCGAGACTGGAAGGTTTGTTAATCTGCTTACTGTAGCAAACAAGACACGAGAGTTGTTCCTGCAGTTTTTGATGATTTCTGAAAAATATCCCTCTCTGGTTCTACGCAAAGTCTGGTTGAACACACACAACTTTTCTTTGTAGATTTCAAAATTAACCTGGAGCTTTGACTTACGCCATTTCCGTTCGGCTCTCCGGCACTCCCTTTTCTCTGCCCTGACCGAGACCTCTTTTCTCCATGGTGCCTTTTGTGTACTTTTAACCATTTTAACCTTGACAGGAGCAATGGCATCCATAACCTTCAAGACACTTGATGTGTAAGAGTTTAACATATCATCAACATTAGAACACGGAGCATTTTCAAACCAAATCATTTTCAAAAACTGAATCCCTGTGTTGTCATCAATAAGTCTTCCTTGAGTAACTGTAGGGCCAGCTGTTGGCTTGGGTGTTGCAGAAAGGTCAAAGAAAACACAAAAATGATCAGAAAAAGCGACATCCACAACACCCACATTTAAAATAACAACACCCTTTGAGATAAGCACATCTAGAGTGTGTCCTCTGTTGTGTGTAGGCTTGTTCACATGCTGAGTTAGACCGAACATCTCCAGGACGGCAGTGAGTTCTTTGCATTGTTTACCTTGGGCTGCAACCATGCGCACATTCAGGTCCCCTGTTATGACTAGACAGTCAAAATTAGTGCATACAATTGAAAGTAGTTCAGTAAAATCATCAATAAACCAGTTCCTTGGAGGTTTGTAAATGGTAATATAAAGAATGGAAAATTGCTTTGTATCCATTTTGAATGATACGTACTCAAATGATGAAAAAAACCCAAATGCTAAGTTATGGATGGGTATATTGTCCCTGAATATGGCACAACGCCCCCCACCCCTCTGGTTTTGACGTGTTTCAGATAAAAAATTGAAGTGAGGTGGACTAGCTTCAATCAGGACGGTATCAACTGTGTTTTTATCAAGCCATGTCTCAGATAAAAACATAAAATCAAGATTATGAGATTAAATCAAATCATTAATCAGAAAGGTTTTTCCTGCCAAAGATCCGACATTTAGTGCAGCAAGTTTCAGCGTGTTACTGTTGTTTGCTGACTATGGCTGACAAGTAGTGAACACAAGATTTGAGATGCGTACAGACTGTTTTGGACTGTTTTGATGGTTGACTAATTGTTTTCTGTTACGTATATCTACAGGGATGAAGGAAGGTACTTCCACATCGGGCCCCGGCTTATCTTGGAATGAGCCATGGGTACATGCAGTACTGCTGCCTGGACCCGATGCATTTCATTTAGTAAGGTGGCTTAAGATGATATGTTGTGAATTGATGCTTGAATGTTCTGTTATAATGTGCTCTCTGTTCACATTAACACATTTAAAATGTATCTGTTGATTATTTTGCTTTTAGCCATTCCCTCAGCCTTTCAAATGTTCCTTTTGCTGTTTAGTTGTGCTTTATTGCTACACAAAAACAATTGCTGAGAAGGCTCAGTACACTCCATAGAATGAAAAATAAGCCTAATAGCTTTCAGTCTGTCAGGACTGATTGCAGAGTACTCTGACACATTGTTTTTGTTTATTTTGAACAGATCAAGACAACTGGTATTTTAAAGAAGCTCTCCACTGTCACTTTCATCATGGTTCCATCTTATTCTATATCTTTAAGGCTTCAATCAATGAAAAGGAGCCTTAAAGATATATTGTGATTTTTTTAGCCTCTCATGGATTTTTGCAAGCAGTCTTGTCACCATTTGTCATTTGTATTATCTCTTTATTTTGTAGAAATCAAAAAAGTCACAGCTATGTCTCTATACAAAACTTTGTAGAAGTATTTATACCAGATGAACTTTTGCACATTGTGCTTTGGTGCATCCATATATTTCAGTGTATTACACTAGTATTTTATTATGCAAACAGGGTGTTGGTTATTTATGTAAAAGCCCATTTACTCTCACATGTCTATAAGATCCAGGATAACACGTTACAATTAAAATTAACCTTATTAGTATTAGAGTCCACCTGTGTAATTTAGTCTCAATATAATTAATACTGTAGTAAGCCAAAAGATTACCAAATTTTATCTAAACAGAACGTAAACACACTAATATTGGGCAAAATCTTAGGTGACTGTGCCAGATATAGTCGTTTTCGTCAGGAATAAAATATGAATTTACTGCAGAGTTTGTTTGGACAAAATCCCCATTTTAATTGATTGAGGCGGGACAAAAACCCTTTGGTTCACTAATGTAGGCCACTGATGTAACACAGAGGTTTTTTTTGCTACACTTGAACAAACTATTGAGTTTCAAAGCCTATCATGTCATTTATATTGTTATCGTAATCTTAAATCTTACTGGGACTAAGTATCTGAAAAGGTCTATGCTTAATTAATATGAGTCAGCATCATGACAAAAATCAAAGCTGTATTTTGTTGGCTTTAAAGTTGGGTTAGCCTATTTGTATGAGCAAAGTCAGAAAGAAAATGCTTGTATTAATTTTTATTTAATTTTTTTTTTGTTGTTAAATGAATTAAAAAATATTCTTCCAGATTAAATTGTCATTATTTGGATGTATAAGACAACTTTGTAACAATAACAATACCCTACAATCTGTACAGTGTTTTTCTCTAGGATTTAGTGGTACTACGCCTCAAAAGTTTATACAACATACATAACTTAAGAGAAGTATTAGCACACTCCTGAAATTGGTTCATTTTGGTTTGCCAAAACTCACTAAAAGTTAACATTTTTGGCCTCATTTTTTTTGTTTTTCTTTCCCCAGGAGATTGTTCTAACCGCTTTCAAGCTTTCTCACATTCCTCGGTCACCATCTCCCAGCTGTGTTTAAATACATATAACAGTGTGGGAATGTTGAAAGCTCATTGTCATGTGCATTACTAATGTAAAGGAAGTATCACTCTGAGTATATATAAGTAGACTAGCATGAGAAAAATATTTTCTTTGTCAGTCATTTCCTACCCTCTTCTCACCTCTGTCAGGTCTTTTTCCACTTCCTGCCATCATCACTGTCATACTTGGTCCTGAGATCACAGTCCTGACACTGTAGTGAGCTAATTTTCAGATCTGATATATCCGGAAAGAAAAAACACCAAAAAACCTAAAGGTAAATTGTAATGGCTAATCACCAGTAACACCCAAATGTTTCATTACAAGCTGTGAAACCCTGCACTCCTACAGGTTTGAGCTGTTCTTGCCTATTTGTCAGACTTTCAGATGAAACAATTTTTAATTAACTCATTAACCAGATAATTTAACAGCTGTGCTCAGTTTAAGTATTCACACACAGGCCTGATTACTGCCTGACCCGCGGACATAAAGCATTTGAATTGAACCCATCTGACGACCAAAGGGTCTCAAAAATTAAGCAAACATTGAAAAGCAACAACGAGACCCAAGTGGCTGACCAACAATTATATTTTTGACAAAAAGGCAAACACTCATCCAGGTGGTCATATAAGAATAGAGACATTAGCTAAAAGAAATGTAGGCATTGCTCTGTGAAGGCAGATAAGGTTTAATGATAAGCAGGAGACAAATTTGAGTCCATACAAAGGTTTCAAGGTAAAAATTACTGGTGAACAAAAAAAGAGCATAATGACTCATCTCACATTTTCCAAAGATTATCGTGACGATCTGCAAGACCTTAAGACATAGGTACTTTATAGATAGAGTAGAAAAATGTGGAGGTTTTTGAAAGGTCTGAATTATACATGTGGCATGAAGCTGGTACTGTAAGTCAAATATGGCAATGCTTATCCCTTTAGGATATGAACAAAGGGCAATCATTTATAGAACCCTGAATCCTTGAACTTAGAAAAATAAAATAGCAGTCAATAAGAAGAATATATGCATCATGTTTAAATAATCTGTCTTTGAGGAGAAGTTGACAAGCAGACCGGCAGATGGGCAGGTAAGGTAGGTTTCAATAGCTTGTTTCAGAGAGGTTGCGCTATTGGACGTCTTAGAGAATAAGAAAGTTCAAGAAAAGGCTTGAAAAAGTGGAGATCAGCACTGATGCTAACAAAAAACTAACAAGAATCACAGGATTCGATCAGAGTGACTCTGAAGGGTTCTCAGGGAGGTAAAGTAAAATCAGACAACTCTCTCCTGACCCAGCCAGCCAAGGCTGACGTGCTTGCAGCTGTGGGTAATCAGGCCTGCCAGCTGTAGCAGCTGAGCAGGCAGGTAAACACTTTATGACGTCAAGACCAAACTTAAAGATCAAAAATACTTTGGCAAGGCCCTCTTCGTTTTCATAAATTTTTGGGGTTGTGTTAC
>JAVLVB010000066.1:759523-815599 GCA_032876305.1 Orestias chungarensis | reverse complement strand
CACTTCCGCCACTCACTGTCGCTGTACTTCCGCCACTCAGTGCAGCTCGCACTTTCCCTGAGATCATCACCACAGACTCACCGCTGGATCCGACCCCACTCCGTGTCACATCTCACTTTTCAATAAACAACATAACTATATCTGCTGAGAGTCTCTGCCTTTGTGGGTCAATAAAGATCTAAATCCATTATGACAATATCATAGATTTGCAATGTTCTGATGGTAGAAGTGACAACATTTGATCATATCAATACAGGTTTTGAAGAGACGTGACTGTCAGAATAAAAGTGTGCTTTGATAATACCGTTACTCGGGAAATAACAATACTTTTCATTAGGCATACATATATGTATTACTAATGTCTAATAGTTTGATGTTATTTTCTAATCTCTAATATTTTTATTAGCTGTCGGTAGAAAATAATCATAACAGAAATTAAAGCTTAAAAACATCAGTGTATGTGTGTAATTAATCTAATTTATGTATTTTACTTTGTTATTATAGTTCTTGAACAAACTTTCTCTAATATTCTAATTTAAGCCACACATGTGGAGGGATTTTAAGGTAACATCTACAACTCAAAAAAGGAAGAAGTCGTTAAAAAGCCATTTACATCAATACATTTAGAACACAAAGCAAAACAAAAACGCACCAGGATGGTGACAGCATAATGTGCGAACTTTATGCTTTGTAAATTCTGTTTACATGGAACTACAGAAGCAACACCTCAGGACATTGTTCAGTAATTTGTTTCTCTGGCACAAACTGTCTTGCAAAAAATATCTGACCCTAAGCATACCACCAATTAATTTGAATGTGTCTTAAAGGTATAGGAGAGGATCTTTTCAATAGAAAAATTTAATTTAAAAAAATGACAGCCAATCAAAAACGACAGGTGGTGAAAAATAACTGGCTGTCAATGCAGAAATAAAATTTACGGGATGACGTATATCACTAATGTCTTTCACAACTTTATTTTGCCGTCCTAATTATTAAAAAATGTAGATATCCAAAATTTTGGTGTAGTAATTTCGGAGCCACTTACTGCTCTGGAAACCTCCAAATAAAGCAAACTACAGCTGACAACCCTGTTCCGTTAATGTATCAGGAACAGGGGTGAGCTTTAATTCTTAATTATGTTTGAACTGCAGTATGTCATCACTGTGGAAGTGTGTGGACCACTGATGGGTCAGACAAGATGTACATGTGATCTGTGGTCGTTGCCTCAGTAAACAGCTAAGGGTCAACAGTCAAACTATGAACTGTCAGGTTACATTAACTGTGGATAACTTATAATTACGGGGGGGGGGGGTCTGTATAAAAAGGACACAGACCATTGAACCAAATTGTCATGGGTTCTTTGATAAAGCATTCCTATCATAGTTAGGATTTCATGTCAGGAACACACTAAGACGGCTGGCTGAATAGAGCTTATATATAGAGTGATACGTCCTGAAATATTAGATAGACTGACCATTTAGAGAGCTTTTTGAGCCTTTATAATTTAATCAGAATGCAAATACTAAAAAGCAAACTCTATTTATATTGATTTACTCTTTAGTCTTTGTAGAAATTAGATCATTTTTCACAAAAATCCTTTTTGATTGAGCTTCTGCATGCTTACGTCTTATTTAGAAATCACACAGCAGGACTCAAACTCTATTAAGCCCAATGTCAGCTTAGTTACTTAGATATGATACAAATACATAAAATATTTGCGTTTAATCGGGTGTTTACTACAGGTTTGTTTCAATACGTCTACTTTTTTGGGGGGTTTTTGCATTTTTGTAAATTTTTTTAAAGAGGAGCTGTCCTGCAGCTTTCAATAAATTTCTAATAAAAAGAAACTTCACAATATGAAAAAGTTCATTATTTGTTTTGCTAAATGAACGTGAAACGGTTGTTGCACGAACTATATTAATCATTCTTAAGCTACAGAGCATTTTGAAATAAAACATAACCAAGCTCAGCTGCAATAATTTGACACAATAAAAGTAAAAGATGGTTGTTGAATTTAGCAAATAAGCAATCAGGCATTTCCCACAGGCCACTGGGTGTGAGACAAAAGCACAATTTAAGATAAAAAGTGAGTGGATAACAATGTGGGGTCAAAAACAACAACCTGACAGGTTTGTGTTGTAAAGTGCTGACAGCATTTGCCCTATAGGCTGTTGAGGAGAAATGTCAACAAGGAATCCTGCCGCCAAGAAAGCAAACTGATTGTTGATTGCTCCTTTAAAGATTGAGACAACAAACCTTTGAAACCTGTACTGAACACCTGAACTGTAAATTATTTAAACACAGTTACATTATATTGAATGATTAAGTGCCATGACCTTTTTCTTATTTCACCATTAACAGTCCCAGAGCCCTGTCCAAAGCAGGTTAATACAGCAGAACCCAGAACCGATGGATATATCGCCTCATCTGCAGCTGATGCACTTATTATCCGAAACTGAGTGGATCTGGTCTTAGCAAACCTCTGTGAGGTCATGCAGCAGATCTGTCACTGCAGTATATTTTAAAAGAAAGTGTCTAACTCATTTGCCAAGTTAAATTCACATAGGAATTATTTATTTTTTATTTAATTTACCAAGCTTTATTTTTATTTTTTATTTTATTCTACATCTATGTGACTTTTGCACAGAGTATAACAAGACGGGCACCATGATAACTTCTAATAAGATAAATGAAAAAAGTGATGAAAAAATTACAAGCACATTACCACTGTGATGTACACATCAATCATGAAAACATAAAGAAACCTCTTTAAAGCTCTGTGTTCAGTGATTGTTCTGTTTAAATCCACTGAGTATCCCTAAAACAGCCACCTGGAACAGTTCAGTCGTTTATGGGTCATGATAACCTGAAAAGGCTTTAGAAGACAGAGTACTCAAAATGACTTCTCAGTGTCGCAATTGATACAGAAATGGTGGGAGGAAAAAAAACTGCTTTGACATTTTTGCACCTGATGTCATATTTATTACACCCATTTCTTATTCTGATGATTATTGCTAAAGTTTAAATTACATCCAGGCAGGATACGCAACTGTGCATGTAAAGTGTTAAAGTGAAACTTTTTCTCAAAATGAAGCCACAACGATACAGTTATTTAAAAAGACATATATTTTATATTTTAATCTTTTCTACTGGGTTACATCATGTCTGACATCTTTCTTCGACTATACCTGAGTAGCGTCATGCTGTAGGGAGCTCATGTCTATTTCCTGTGGTCATTATCTATGCGCGAGATCAGGGTATTGTGCACATATTTCTATCTACAATCAGTTTAGAGAGACCGATTAACATAACAAGCATGTTCTTGGACTGTGATTGGTAGGAGGTTTATGATAAAGCAGAGTCGTAGTTTAGAACTCCTCTCTGCGGCTTCTCTACAGTTACCTACACAACATCCCATTGAGACGGTGTCTTGCCCACGGCCAAAACCAAATAGATTAAAGATCAATCTAAAAAGAGCTAATCCTGAAAATCTCATAAAGATAAAAACAACTCAGATGAAACAAAAATGTACAACTATTAAGTGTGTCTTATTGAACATCAGATCTATATCCTCAAAGTCCTTATTAGTTAATGATTTAATTCTTTATAATCAAATTGATTTGCTTTGTCTCACAGAAACCTGGCTGCAGCATGAGGATTATGTTAGTATCAACGAATCAACTCCCTCTAATTATTCAAACTTTCACATTCCTCGAAGTACTGGGAGAGGTGGAGGAGTAGGAAGCAGTGTTCAATCAGATTTAGTAATTAATCCCAGGCCAACTTATAGTTATAGTTCTTTTGAACATTTAACCCTTAGCCTAAGAATTAAACCACTTTTGTTTGTTATTTTGTATCGTCCGCCAGGTCCTTACTCTGAATTTATAGATCAGATCTCAGATTTTTTATCTGAAATAGTGTCAAACACTGATAAAATCATTATAGTGGGAGATTTTAACATTCCTGTTGACACCAAAAATGACAGTCTAAATGTAGCCTTTACTGCCATTTTAGACTCAATTGGCTTCACTCAAAAAATCCAAACACCTACTCACTCTCTTGGTCACACTTTAGACCTTGTGCTGACTTATGGCATTGAGTGTGAAAAAGTTATAGTGCTGCCTCATAACCCTCTCCTTTCTGACCATATTTTGATAACTTTTGAGTTCTTTTCACAGAGTACTTATAATCTGACAGAAAATGTCTTTATTGTAGGTGTCTATCGGACAATGATGTTACAGCCTTCAAAGAATCCATTCCACATCTAATTTCTTCAGTATTTCAGAGAACCGCAGTGGAGGGCAACAAATTAATTTCATGCCCTACACAGATCGATGCTGTTGTTTATAGTATTACGTCCTCATTGCGTACAACATTAGACAACGTAGCCCCCATAAAAAGGAAAGTGATTACTCATAGGAGGTCGGCGCCCTGGTTTAATTCAGAACTTCGTACCTTGAAGGGAAAAACCAGTAAATTGGAGAAGAAATGGCGGTTTTCGCTTTTAGAGGATTCCTATTTCTCCTGGAAAAACAGCGTGCATCTGTATAAAAGGACCCTGCGCCAAGCTAGATCTGCATATTTCACTTTACTAAGAGAGGAGAATAAGAACAATCCCAGGTTTCTTTTTAATACAGTTGCTAAACTTACGAGAAATGAAAACTCTGTTATATCCCCCATTCCTCCAACTCTTAGCTGTAATGACTTTATGTAATTCTTTATTGATAAAATTAAATCTATTAAAACCAAAATTGATGGCCTCCTGACAAACATAACTACTACCTCAGTAAGCAATGAGCAACTAAATGTGGCTCTGGAGCCTGATCTCTGTTGGAAGTGTTTATGTTCCAATTGAGCCTTCTGAGCTTCCAAAAATATTTTCTTCATCTAAGCCTTCAACTTGTATGTTGGATCCAATCCCGACAAAATTGTTTAAAGAAGTATTTCCTATTATTATTACCCCCATTTTGGAAAAGATTAATTTGTGAAATAATCATTAGTGAATGGTTATGTACCACAGGCTCTTAAGGTAGCTGTAAAAAAAAAAAACTACTTAAGAAACTTTCTCTTGATCAAGAAGACTTAATAAATTACAGACCCATATCTAATCTTCCTTTTTTATCTAAAATCCTTGAAAAAATTGTTGCTAATCAACTGAGAGAGCATTTGAGGAATAATGACCTATTTGAAGAATTTCAGTCAGGTTTCAGAGCTCACTATAGCACTGAGACAGCTCTCCTTAAAGTTACTAATGATATTCTCATGGCCTCAGACAATGGGCTCCTGTCTACTCTAGTTCTGTTAGATCTCAGTGCTGCTTTTGACACAGTCAATCACACTATCCTCGTTGAAAGGCTCGAACACACTGTGGGGATCAAGGGAACAGGACTAGGCTGGTTTAAATCGTATTTGTCTCCGCATTGTAAGGTTACTTGTGGAGTACCACAGGGTTCTGTACTTGGCCCAATTCTATTTACTATATACATGCTCCCTATTTGTCCAAACTACTTAGTTACCGTTATTTCAACCTTGTTAACCTTTTGTTTTCTCTTAGTGTTCTTCTCTCCATAGTAACCACACCTGGGCTGGCGTTCTGTTGGCTGAGACAGCTTCTTGGATGAGAACATGGGCTGAGATGCTTCCAGTGACACTCTATCCTGTGCTTCTAATTTAGCTTTCTGTCTTTTCAAACCCCCAGTCGGTCGTGGCAGATGGCTGCTTGTACTGAGCCTGGTTCTGCTGGAGGTTTCTTCCTGTTAAAGGGGAGTTTTTCCTCTCCACTGTCGCTACATGCATGCTCAGTATGAGGGATTGCTGTAAAGTCAACAACAACACAAGCCATTGTTTTGGTCAGCTGATTCCAGAGGAGTGATGCTGCAAGTCAATGACTCGATGCAATCTGCTGGGGTTCCTTAGATTGGAAACTTTTTCAAATTGATTTGTTTTTCTGTGAAGTGCCTTGAAACGATAACTGTTGTAAATTGGCGCTATATAAATAAACTGATTCTTGATTCTTGATTCTTGATAAATCTACTAATGTTTAGTATTTAACGCATTGACTTTAGTACAGGGAAATCACAAATTCACCCTTTTTCGTCATTAGGGTTGTTAGGCAGTAGAATACATGCGTCCTGTCTTTAAGTTGTCAAAACATAGCCGCCAAGTTATAGTTGGAAAGAACACACACACAATGGATATATTATATTAGAAATGATAAGAAAAAACATCCTACGTTCATGTCATGTCTGTCTAGTTCAAATCAGCTGGACAATATGCAAAGTATAGCTGCAGTCACACGCAGAAGGTTGTGTGCTGAGGAGTTGCATTTCCAGAGGATCATGTTTTAGTTCAAATGTAATCATGTTTAGATAAGATAAGATAAGATAAGATAATGATCCCGGGGGAAATTGTTTTGCCAAGGTTACAGAGTATCAGTTAACAATTAACACGACACAATCATCTCACATACAACACAGTACAGTACACAATCAACATATAACAATAACCACACTACTATTTATCCCTCCTGCAGATGGAAGAGGAATTGTACAGTTTGATTGCCACAGGTAAGAAAGACCTCCTGTGGTGTTCTGTGGTGACTCTCGGTGGTCTCAGTCTCCGGCTGAAGGTGCTCTGACAGAACGTCAGCGTGGCATGTAGGGGGTGGGAGGTGTTGTCCTTGATGCAGACCAGCTTTCTCAGCATCCTCCTCTCTGACACCTAGTTCCCTCGTCTCTGGTATTGTTGCATCATATTACGCTTATAGGGGAAAAATAATTGTGATTTGTAGAACATATACAGCAGAGATCGAGATATTAGTTTATTTTACAAAAATAAAATTAATTTCTCGTCTTTTTTGTAGGTATGCTAGACCACGCCGCTACTTCAAGTAAAAACGTCAACAATCCTGCATTGCCTCAGCATCATTATCACGTCAAATCATCCCCATCTGAAACACAAATATAATCGGCCTAAAATTAAAAATGGTGGGATAAAATTGGCCCGGTTTTATGAATCAGACCAACACCGATATATATACCAATATGTTTTTTGTGTCCTGATAGAAAGTAAAAAAAAACAAAAAAAAACAAACATACTATTTAAAATATATATGAGACAGTACTGAAACTGTTTATGCAACAGAACAAATTTCTCAAATTTACAAAATAAGTAATTCTATTAATACTTTTAAAATGTTTTAAATATTCTGTGTAAAACTGAAAAACCCTGAAAACCGATACTAAAAAAATATTGTTAAGAAAGAATACAGTCAACACATCAGAATGGTTGGATAAATTACCAAATTAAAAACGTGTTGTAATTTGTTCCAACCATTACATTTAACCAGAAGTATTAACCCCTTGTATATCATTGCTCCTCTAAGCTCGGTCCACTGTTTACTCAGGCCCATCTCTTCAGTTTTCAGGGCTGAGTCATATCAAACAAATGAAAGCAAGAAAGTCAACCAAGCGCAATGAAATAAAGGGGTTTAATGGTGAGAAAATGTAGTTGGTGACCTAGTCTTTCCCATAAGAGGATCTCATCTGACTCATGAAATTATGCATTTGTGATTTTTGAGAATGACATAAACTTAAATATATTAAGGCTCAGCTAACTGTAAGTTTTCAAGTTAATGCTTTGAAAGTTGTTTCATAACTTAACTATGGTTTAAACTTCCACAAACCTTTATTTCTGACATTTCTCGATTCCAATGTTCGTAATTATACAGTTTCTTTCTTTATTGTTCTTGTATTAATGCTGAAATAAAACAAAATTACACACAGGTGGACCAACTTGCAATTTACATGATTTAACGGGGGGATATCACAGTAAAGAAATTTAATGTATTACCTACTTTTTAGAAAAGGATCATATAGTCCCCAAAAGATTTTCCAAAAAAAACTTTCAAGGACTATTATTTATTTTACAAGGTACCGTGACAACCATGTGAAATAAAACTACATCCATATTTAATGAAATGGGGCACTTTAAATTTATAACATTAAATAAGTTAAGAAAAACAACATTTTATACGTATGTAGTTATGGAAACTCTAGCTTGGTACTTACAATGTAGCAGCAAAAAAAGCATTTTACAGATTAATAACTCTATGTAAATCCTATCATATCATATTAATGTTTACAACAAACCAACAATTTTAATTCACATTTTTTAAAGATACAACATTTAAGTTGAGGCAAAATGTAAACCTCATGTGAATCTTAATTATTTTCTTTACATTTGCCAGTCTGTAGTTCTAGCAGCGCTCACAACTGACGTATAACAGAGAAAAGAAGACTGAGTCACTGCCGCCTCACTAACTTAGTTGTTTTTCAGAAAATTGGCCAAAAATATATAAACCCCAGTTACAGAGTGAGCAAAACACGTTTGATCTAAAATAATAGATGCCCTATTGTTTTAGATCAAAAGTGAGAGGGGGATCGAGCCTACAGAACACATGGTGCCAGTGAGAGGCCATTAACAAGCCACACAGGTATCTGACCTGACAAACATGTCTAGGGGGCGTTTCTTTAATGGAAGCCGGGTTACATTCAACACAACATTCAACACTGTATCTGCCGTGTTGTATAGTGAAAAGGCCAAGTCCAGTGCATAAGCCGAGCAGCTTTGAGGGTTTATGCATTTTCTCAAAGTGCCCTGGACAAGTATTCACACCCTTTGAAGTTTGTCCTATGTTTTTTTTTTTTTTTACAATAACATTTTTTGTTTTTGTTTTTGTGGGGATTTTATGTAATAAACCAAGAATGGCTAATCGGTTTGACAAGAAATTGTATTCTTAGCTTTTGACTTGAAAACTCGCAAATATAATCCTGTGCATGAGGCCACCTACGTATAAGGTAATGAGCCCATCTGTTTGTAATTTAATCTTTGTATATGCAAAGATCTGTGAAGGCATCAGAGGTTTGTTAGAGAACATTAGTCTGGTGCGAGGTTCACCTTTAGGCAAGACGAACCTCATAAACATACTGAAAAAGTTACAATGGAATGGTTTTGATTAAAATCCGCTTCTAAATCTGTGCAAAACTCATCAGTTTATCAACAGTGTATCAAGAAAAGCTATACTTGCTGTACCATCAAACAACTGTACGTCCTCTCCTGCGGACCTGAAAGATAAGTGGGGGGGGGGGGGGGGGGGGGTTGTTTGTTTTTTACAGTTGCCGCTCCTATGACTATGCTCTTCTGGGCAGACTTCCCTTAGGTTCTTCCTGGAATCTGTGGTAGTCATGCC
Source organism: Orestias chungarensis (assembly GCA_032876305.1). NCBI lineage: Eukaryota > Metazoa > Chordata > Actinopteri > Cyprinodontiformes > Cyprinodontidae > Orestias > Orestias chungarensis. Next base: position 806,349 of record JAVLVB010000066.1, on the reverse strand, counting down.
CCCTGGCTGGCGGTGATAGTCCTGAATGCTCCTTTATTGGCTCTGGGTGCTGTCTCATGAAGATGATGCATATCACAGCAGCAGTTGAGTGGTAAAGTATCTACTGTTTTGTAACTAAAACCTAGAGGTCCTACAGGACTTTTGTCATGTCATTTTGAAGCATCTTTGACGGGGTTTTCCACTTGGAGAGACTTCCAGCCTATACTTGGAACAGATGTTCCTGTACCCTGTTCTAGCCCCACGCTATAATTTGTAAAACAGAGGATTGGGGGTTGATCACACAGCATTACAGGATGTAGATGACCACATCCATCCTTTCCATTTGTCTTTTGGTTCACATACCAGGCAGCAAACTGATGCATTTAAGCGCGCAAACACACAAAAACTGTATGTTAGCTTTGCGTTAGCCGCCTTAGGAAACTACGGTGAGGCGTAAGCGAGTCTCCCAGTCTCTCTTAGCAGAGGGGGAGCTAGAGGAGAGCCGGGGTAGCACAAAACCCCCAAGTGAAGTCTACATATACTGTATACACATACACACATTCCACAGTGGGTTAATGCAGTTATGCAAGACAAACACATATGTGTTATAGATAAAATTTAAAACCAGTGAAAATATAGGTTTACAGTATATACCCTGGTGTAAGACTACCTTGGGGTATACATTCTCAGTCTACACCAGTGGTCCTCTCCTTTCGGGTAGATTTTAGTCTCTATTTGCTTCAGCACTTAATCCCTATATTCAACAAGAAATGTAGGGAGAATGCTGATATAATCTTGCTCATATCCTAGTTTCACAGGGGGGGAAAAATGAAGAAATTGTTTTTATTTCTAACATGGGTAAAGCACATATTTCAGGTTTTATTGCACAGAGTTCAGCAGAAAGGGAACATGACTTGAATATCGAAATATTAAATTTACATTCAGGCGCTATCCTCTGAACCTAAGCTATCATGTTGTTATTGTATTGCTGAGGATGCTGGTGAACATAATGGAGTGACTGATTGCACCGCACCTCGCACTGAAAAAACAATTTCACTTTATAGGAAATTAATTTCTAGAGGACGAGGCTGCCCATTGTTTGAAACCCAATACGATGTTTTTATCTGGGGTTGTTGCTCCGTGAACTGTGATTTATTTGCTTATGCTGATGAAACTGCTCAACAATAATGTCAACCATATCTGAATGTCAACAGAAAGACCCCAGACAGTTGCTTTGACAATGACAAGGCATGGCTGGAAGATTTAAAATAAACCCTAACTATTAGGCCCTTTGGAACATCATGTTTGTATTTGTGGATGAAAAAGACATTCTTCATCAACCCCAATGTATCTGCCATACCAGTGCAGCCTGTTTACATAAATGGCAACTATGGATTGCGGCAGCTGAAAAGGACGGTCGAGACGAATGAAGTACGACAGCTGTGGAAAAACTTTTTTCGTTGATTGCCAAAATCTAGAAGCACATTCTTTTTCCGTATATTTTGGGAGATAAACTCCAAATATAAACGTCTCCTGGGAGGGAGGCACATGTTGTATTTGCACGTAGAGTAATCATCTCTCATTTGTATGCACGCTGACAACCACAGAGCTGCTGCAAGATGAGCAATGCATTGTACTCTAGCGGCAGGTTTAAAGCATTTATTTTAGGTGATGCATTAAAATAATGTAGAAACTGAAATCAAAGTTGAAATTAGTAAAATAGAAAGACACCTTTCCTTGTTTTTCACAAAGTGCTTAAAAATCATTGGTCTAAACCTTCCCATATAATAAATAACCTTAATATCCAAATGACACCAAATGAAATTAGTCATAAAACAAAACTCTGAAACATTTTTAACATAAACAAAGTAATAAAAGAAATTCCTTTGGTCCAAAACATAAAAAACTTTGAGCAAATTTATAATGAAGTGTCGAGAAGATTTTTTTCAAAATAAAATAAGAACAAACAGGATTTTGTAATAACTTTTATGTGTTGGTTACCATATTAAATATGTTATACCATTGGAGTTCCATTGCTCTTTTTTCCAATTTATATTAAGCGCCCTTTACTCTTGTACAAGATATAATATGGGTAAAAGATGCCGTCTATATGTTTTTTTTTCTTTCAAAATGAATATATCTTGTCTGTGAAGGTTTCAGAGGTTTTCTCATCAAATGAATGAAACACAGCAGACTATAAAGTTTCAAGGACGCTTGAAACAAACAATATCCAAGTACCCACAGTACAGTGGGGTACTCACAGTTTACCCTTATAATATGTGTCCCGAAGTACAATAACTGCAGTTTACATAGGTGTTATGATTCTGGCAAAAAGGCTGGTTTGTTTTTATCTGCTCCTCTGTTCTCTTTGCTAATTATTCATTTATTTTACCTGTGTCAACCTAATCCCCTCCTATTAGCGCTTCCCACCTGTCCCTCTGTCTATTTAACCTGTCCTCAATCCAAGCCTCTTTGCCAGATTACTAAAAACTACATAGCAAGTAGATGTCCAGTGTTTCCTGTATTGTTTTTTCTGTTCTTGACCAGTTTCTTTCACACAGATTATCCTGCCTTGCCCTCTGGATACCTCGTTACCTCTGATAATCTAGACATTGACCCTGTTTCTGTTTTTGGTCTTCACTGTAACGATCCTGCTTTCTGACCACGAGTTCTGCCTAGTCCCTGCATTTATTTGATTTCATTTACGTTTTCAATCATTTTATTTTATTTAGAATATCTCCATGCTATTTTAGCTAAAATTCTGGATCATTCTGTCACATCCGGAGAACATAACAGTAGGAGGATATGTAGGTATTTATTTGTTAATTTGGCTATCTTTACATGCCAAGTCTCTTTTTTAATTCTTCTGCTGTCCTCTAGCCACCTGATAACCAACATCTTGATCAAAATATGCACAGTAGAGGTGCATGAAGAACTAGCTGTGCATGAATAGTTTTACAGGCTTGCTTGCCAGGCTTATCATGCATTAAATGCATTTTGTCATTCTATCACCAAAAAATAAAGGTGCGATTTAAATTGAAGACCTTATTAAATTGAGAAATATAACTTATACAACCGTTACCATAACATTATAAAGTGCTTGCTTATTAATTTAACATTAGATAGAACATAATAATATTTGTCTTACTTCAAAATTTTCAAAGAAGAATAATTGTATGAATACTGTCAGCGCACAGAGCAAAGCACCATGAACTGGCAAATGTTGCTAGTCCATTTCTTAAGATGATAAAAAATCATGTTTAAAAAGAAGATTAAAAAAAAGAAGTGATTAATAAACAAATGTTTGAAATGCAACAAATACAATATTTTCTAATTTCGCATAGCATTCAGTCTTATAATTTTAAAACAGCCTTTTTGAGTTGCCTATTAAACATTGGAAAGTAGTTTCAGCAAAGATCAAGGAAAAGCCATAACTCTTCATATTTCACATAGATAAATATGTCCAAATATATTTTCAGGTGTTTTTACTGATGTCAGTTATATCATCTAATGGGTGTCTAACTTACCATGTGACCAACTGCATTTTAAATGTAATTTTTTTCATGTAATAAAAACATTAAAATATGATCTGTGTCCCATCATATAACTATCTTTGCAAAGATATATAAGGTCCGTAGAAGATCTGCAGCAGACCTGTTCGTACCCTCCAGAGAGAGTTGATGAAGATTGGTTCAGGGAATAGAGCCAGGTTGGCTTTTTTTCACAGCTGTGGGTATTGTTAAAATTTCCTGTTCTGTTTTATGAACTAACATGTTTAGTTAATTGAGAGGGCTTTGATGCCAGCCATACCACATTATTCAGGAAGTAATTTATTCTCCTCTTTCATCTGTATTATGTTAAGAGCCAGTGTTCCAGCAAAATGTTAATGGTGCTTGAAAAAAAATCTCTACTCTTTAACATATATTTTTTTTAATAAAATCTATTAATTATGTTGCTATGTAGAAAAATACCTGCATTGATAAAAAGAATGCATCCATTTTTGGAGATTATTTATCTGTTCTGACTGCGCAGCCTTAGAGTGATTTGGTAATGTCACTACAAATATCCAGGATTATTTAACTTGTATGTTGTGAAATCTGAGAGTACTTTACCTAAGACATATGTGCTTGGACGTTTTACATAACTCAACTCATTTAATCAGGGATAAAAGTAACAGTTACTAATGTTGAAAGAAACAACAGCCTTCTTTTAATAAAGACAACGCCAAACATTACTGCACTTGTTAGAGCATTTATAACATAACCGTGGAGATGTCTGCATAAACAGTGAGCTTGCATATCATATGTTAAAACTATTAAAACATTGTTTCAATAAACTCACTCACCCACGAGAGAGAAGACATTTCCAGTTGGGAACATATATAAATAATTTGACGAAGATATGCATTTAAACGTACATGGCTTTACATTGGCGATTATTGTTACATCCATGCACAGCACATTGATTGGAACCACCCAGTGTTGAAAATTACTCCAAATAACCAAGAGACTCCCGTGCTTTGGTCTGGAGGTCGTGTTTGTTTGAACTATTTCAATCCCAGAATGCTTTGTGGCTTACCCACAATGCGTTGCGCGATTACCAAGATGGCGGTATTTGCAAAACGGTTCATAAGGACTGTACCCATCATTTTATTAAGATCTGGGAATTTGAATTGCTAAATTCTTTTTTTTTCATATCTGCAACGGCACGCTAACTTTGTTGAATGAATTACGACGTTTCAAAGGGTATAGGAGAGGATCTTTTCAGTAGAAAAATTTCAATGGAAAATCCCATATTAAATGGCAGCCCATCATAAACGACCGGAGGTGAAAAACAACTAGCTGTCAATGCAGAAATAACATTTACGTATATCACTAATGTCCCCGCCCACCCGACCCACAGGTGCTCATTATTGAATTCACGCATCCGCAGATTGTTGTTTAGGAAGTAAAAAGTGACGGACTAGACGCATCATTCACCATTGAAGAGAGGTTCTCCCCGTACGGCAGCTTTAATGGAAGCTCACAAGAGAAAAAACGTGTTCGAAGTCGCTGAGAAAAAAAGAAAGACGGCTGCAGAGATGAACAAAACACGAGTTTGTCTCTGAGATTACTGCTTTGTGCGGTGGCGGGCATTTAAAGCCGAAAAGGGATTCAAAACCGATCAAATCGTCGCAGAGTTTCTGCTAGACAGGTAATGTGCTTATACCTGCTCATTTAGAAGGATTTGTGTTGTAATCGCTACCCAGGGTCCGTCAGAAAACGCTAGCTGTGCAGCCTTTATGTGGAATTACTACCCAATGGCGTGATTATTTATTACTGATAATCATAAATTACTGTAAAATGTTCTTGTACAATCGTTTTCCTAAACAAATAACCTTTTGGTAGCTAATTCATTGATGTGAAAGCAATCAATTCTGTAATAAGTCCGATGTGGTGCCAGAGGCTCTGGTCCCGCAGATGTAAACAGACTGCATGTGCTGAGCACATGCGCGCTCCCGACATCAGGGGGCGTTACTGGAGATTAGGTGGCGCATGAGCAGTGTTCAAAAATGAGAATGAGCTGAAGATCCTCTCCTATACCTTTAAGCTAAAAAGCTAAAAACGTACATTCTTTGATAACAGATTAGAGAAAAAACAAATCCGAACCACATAAATACTCCAAAACCTAACCTAGACAACACATGTCTGGACTAGTTCATTATGTTGAAAGACTAAATAATAATTTAATAATTATTAAAATATTTTCCTTATCTGGCTATACTTTGACCACAGCTTAATACACTTGAAGGAATTCCTCTTACAATGTGGTACCATTGTAGGAAATGTTTGATTAACATCATCTGAAATTTATGGCTTATAGCTTTAAATTTGCAGAACAAAAGCTTCCAGAATACATTTTCCATCACATAAGTTGTGATTTAATACTCCTCATGGGATATTGAAGTTCTGATGTGAACTTCATTAATGCTTTATGGTTGCCCCTCATTGCATCTTCTGGGTTATAAGCTGTGAGCAAATATTTTTCATTAATATTAAAATCTATTATGGTTTTTTTTCTGTTGCTTGGAATCACACTGGATAACTTGAGGATTTGAGATCATCAAAATAATATGAGACAGTGTAATTATCATTATGCTTCCTGTGTACCATGAAGTTTCCCTGTGAAGCTCTGCTGTGAATTAGAAATCATTTCTCTCGCGCTTCTTAAACATCATAGTGTTGTACACAAAAGTAGGGGAAAAAAGTGTGATAAATGGCATACTACATGTTCCCAAACAAAGTTTTCCTTCCTGGCTGCTGCAGCGTTAGCCTAACGGGTCAACGGTGCTTTCTCCGGGTAGAGATTGTTTATACAGGCAGCTAGCCTTTAATGCTTCCAATAATCATTCCTTATGTCCATTCTGTGCCTGTAGTGACCTTACCATATTGGACTAAATGAGGGCAGCGCAGGGAAAAGCAGCTTTCAGGCTGCTGTTTGTCTTGATTTCACACATTGTCGTTTTGTAATGTGCAAAACCTGTAAAACTTAGAGGCGGATAACTGTAATTGCCCAAATGTATTCATATGAGCCTCTTTATTTGTTTGTTTGTTAGTGGCACTGACAATTGCATGACTTTAATTTTAAATTGGTCGTTTATGTGTAAATCTGGTTTCAAAGTGATAAATGAAACGGCATGGTTTAACCAGATTTGGTACATTTAAGTTTAGTGTTAAATCAGCTTGTTTTGCTGAAGCAAAGACTATGTGTTTCAAAACATTTTGTCACTCAAAGCAAGTGAATAGATAAGGTTTTTCTTTAATGTGAAGAATTTTTGTAAAGTTTAAGGGTTTTATTTTTAACAAGGTTCTCCAACCTAAAGCTTGAAGTAAAATTCATGAACTGGAACGTTTTTGATTTTGAATCAAATTGTCAAAAATTTCAATTGAAACAAATCAAATCGTGAGATGGTCACAGATTTGCACCCCTGCTAACAAGCATAAAGTTAGAGGGGTGATGATTTGGGCTTCTCTCTTGCATTTTGTAATCATGACTCAACATCATTTCCACTTATGCTAAAATGTTATATAGTCAACTGTTTAACCTCAAAAATTTGCTCAAACTTAAAAAGTTATGTAATAGGACAACTATCCCACAAACAGCAGCAAATCTACAGGGACCTCCAGAACAGTTTATTTCTATAGTGCGGATTAACAGCAAATATTGTCAAAAGGCACTTTCCAAAGTTAACAGATCTGATTTATGTGAGGAGAAAAATAATCAAGTCAGTCCAATCATGTAGACAAATTACTCACACACATCCCAATTTAATAATAAAGTCAAATGTAGTTTATCTTACAAGTTAGTAAAATGTTTGTTTTTTATCTTAGGAATCCCAGCCAAGTTTATTAAAGAGCAGTGGGTAAAACAATTAAGAAAATCAACATGTGGTCAAGTCAAATGTCTAAACTTGAACATGGTTTAAAACTTGTGGTGGACATTTAGGGGGGTTATGCAGAAACAAATGTCTTGAAACCTCAACAACATGAAGCAATCTTTCAAAGGAGATCCTAATTTGCCACAAATGACTTGAGAGAACGATACAGCTTTAAAAAACTATTTTCTCAATGTATTGTTACTAAAACGCCTCTACAGACGATTGAATCCCAGGGTGTACTGACTTGTGAGTCTGTGTAGTGCAGGTGAACAGGTGAGATGCTTAAAAACTCAACAACTGAAACCGAATTGATGGGTTTAATTTGAACATCTAAATACTTGCTGTTATAAGACATACTAATTAAGGTAGAATAGACAGTGAGACAGAGCTGCGATCTTCTTGGCAGGCCTGGCCTGGTTTCACGTGGGAAGCTGGCCGCTGCAGTTTGGTTGTGTCTCACAAAGATAGACGGGGAGAGTCAGGAAGCCACAAATAAGAACAGAAGCTTCGTGCATACCAGACAGAGCACGTTCTTGTTTGGATTACCCTCCGGACAAGAGGGCAGATGGCCTTGGGTCATTGACCACAGCTGGAGATATAAACATCAATTATGAAAAAAAAAAAATATCACAGCTTAGACTGTATGAGTCTCTCTGCAGGTTGAACGTTTTCCAATTTTACTATTGCACACTTATGTGAAATTGTGAATTTGTGAAATGTTACTGTGAAAGGAAACATGTTTGTGGGTAAGAGGTTACACAAGCTTGAGATGTAGTAAACTTATCTCCTTGATCAAACTCTCTGAATCCTCCCACAACAAAGCAGAAAACCCCCTCTTTATTTTTAAATCCAGAATAAACAGATTTTTGAAAACAGGACACTTTTACTTGTCTTTTTCTAATATGTTAAACTACATTAACTTTAGGTTTTTTTATGATTCAAACATACAAACGGAATAAATCATGTACATTAGTTCGGTTTCATGTCCTGAACAGATGCTTAACAAGCATAAGAATTTCCGTACTTTGGGGTTGGATGCTATTTAAGGATCGTTTGCTCCTGAGGGAACTGAAGCTCACATCCCCTGACGTTTTTTTTTCTTTTCTTTTTTTCTTGTTACTAGCTATCACATAGATTTAAAGTGCAAAATATAACTGGTAAAATGTATTTAGAAGTCGGAAACCAACTCATTTCAAATCCCTGAAAGACGATTGTAAAAAATATCTTAAAAGTCATGAGTGATAAGTGTCTTTGCTTAAGGATCAAGGATTTCATTGATTACAATCAATCAGACCAGCATTTATCAAACTTCACAGAGACAAGCTTTGCAGGACAAAACTGCACGCTACAACATAGCAGCTGCAATTACTCTATGTTCAGTCACCACAAGCTGCTGGGGGCTGGGAGCAATTACGGCCCCCTCGCAAGGACACCAAAATGAAAACTACTACTACTGTTTTTGCTTGGAGAGAAGAAAGCAGAAGAGTCTGTGTAAGTGCATGACATTGCAAGTCCTTGTTCATTATGAATTACAACTAAGCAATGTGTGTTCATAGCAATTGTCATGAAAAAATCAGGGCCCCCCCATTAAGTGTTTATGGATACTAACTTTATTTCTTTCTCTCTTTTATATCCCACTCTGTAACCTTTTACTGTGGTGTCACACAGTTTTTGACCTTTCTTTCTCCCCTATATATATATACTACTTATTGGCTCTATGTTCAGGAAACATAGAAGTTTCCTTATATTATTGTCCAGAAAACTTGAAAATGTATTTCCCTACTGAAAAAAACAATGGATTCTCTGTAAAGTTTATGTTAAAATCTATTAAAAAATAAAGGCTTTTATAGCTTTAAATGTTGTACATTGTAACAAAAAAAATGTAAAATCTTACTAACATGTCTGAAAACGTTTAGCACAAATCTTGGTTATTTGGAGCAGTACATAACATGTATAATCACTAATCTGGGAGTTAAATGAATGATCATATTAAACTTCAAAACTGTGTTGGAGTTCATGTTAAATTCTTTTTTTGTTAGTCAGCAAATGCTTTTGATTTAAAATTTGGAGGGTATTGTATATTTGTCAGGACGGATGGTGGGTACATTTCTTCTGATTATTCTTTTTTTTTAATGTCTCTTTTAAAGGAAAGGTTTTCTCTATAAATGGAAATCCAAGAGTGAGTTGTTCTTTTGGATCACTGTCAGCAACCTTAATCTGGTGGCTTTTATTCTTTGGTAGAACATTCATGTATTTCCAGAGCTCAGTTGCTATTAATAGGTTATTCTCTTTCACTGACTGCTTAGATTAAGGTAAAGAACAGGTGTTTTCAATTTACCGTAATGTAACTGTCAGAGCACCGACAGTCTGACAGTGTACGACCCCTGAAAGTAAAGCACTTATTTACATTTCTCCTATGACTTGTCAAAGTTTGTTTCATGGAAGCGAGCCTAATTCTGTCTTTTGGACCACGAGCCATTTACGGAACACGAGTTTTTGAGATTATGGACAAAAAAGGCCACATTTGTAAAACTGTAATTCAGAGTGGCAGATTGTAGAAGTAAGCAGCAGCATGGCAGAAAGATGCAGGAAACAGCCTTTTCATCAAAACACTTATAGAAACTTTAATTTATAATCTCTTTTGTTTCTTCCCAGTGAAGAAGAATCATTATTTTGTTTGCTTAAATCCGAGAAAACCTGTGATCTGAAATTTTGGGGCATGAGTTTAAAACCTTGACCTGTGCACAAATCAGTAGACTTGATGAGAAAATGCTGCTTACGGTTTAGATGAGAGTGTCATTTTACTCCTACTTATATAGAAGCAATTCTAATATTTACAGCAAATCTGTAACTTGATTTTATTTTTTTACCTTTAAGATTGTGCGATGTAATTAATTTGAATGTTTCTAAATGTGTTTGATTATTTATTTGTGGATATGATTGGATCTATTTTCCTTGCTTTGAGGTGACATTGTTATAGCATTATACACCTGTAGCCCTACTTATATATAAATTAGATCCATCAATTTCTCATCGCAAACATTTCAATAATAAAAATAATTTCCAGTTATTTCAGTTCATTTTGTCACTCAATGTTCCTTGAAATTAGTTGTTTCTCATTCACAATCATGCAGGGCACTGATCCATTACCTAAGCAATAATTGAATGGCACTTTTTGACTATAATTAGGACACACACAAAAAAAAAAAACGTTTGTTTTTGTGTTTTGATAATTTCTCAGTTGTTCAGTAACAGTCGATTTATATTATGTTGGTTCCTCATAATTTTTTGAAATGTGATGCTATATTAGTTCATTTGTATTTGTGTTTTTATTTATTCTGTTGTTTATTTATGACTTTTCTCATTCTCATAGATTTGTGTTAGAGTTTGGTTTTTGTTCATTTTGAGTCTTAGTTTACTCCACCCTCCATCTGAGTCCCTGCCTTCCGCCTGCCACAGCTGTATCACATCTCCTCAGACTAGTTAATCTGTTTCCTTTGTTATTTTCCACCCCTGCATTTTTATTTAAACTCCAGGTTTTTCAGCACTTATCACTCCATGCTCCATATATCCTGTTTTGCTTGTTCATTTTTGATCTTCCTGTTTTCAATATTATATCTTCACCATGGTCATCTCAAGCGTTTGTTTACATTTATGTTCAGCTTCAAACTCACATTTCATGCATAAATATTCTAATGGATTTAAGAGCCATGATTACAGTCAGTTTATTTTTGAGAAAATGTTTTTATTTATTTTATTCATTCATTTAGGTATTTTTTTCTAACAAAAAAAAAAAAACATTCAGGAATTAAAAATTGCATTTAAATCTTTATTTAACAGCAGAGTGGCATGGTTTTGGAAATAAACTAAGACGCCACTTGTTTAGACTAAGGAATGGAAGTGAATGAAAAATAAGTAATTAATATCATGAAAGCTGTCTAGCAGCTGGCTTGTGTAAATCTAGTAATTCTCATCTGTATCCATATGTATTTATTTGCTGAAAGGTACCATAAACATGTTCCCTGACGCAATTCACTACCTTTCCTTGATGCCTCCTCATTCATTCTGCTCGCACATCTAATGGATGCACTTTAACCCCTATAAATAAAAAATACATATACACAGATATATGTCATTATGTATGTTTAGTGTCTATCCTGACTTAACTGCAACCATGTGTTTCCAAAACAGAAAATCTGCTTTTGTTGTTGTAAACAGTCACAGGCTCACAAAAACCACAGCAAGCTTTCACTACTGTTCTCAAACACCCAGTTTGAGTAAATTTGAGGTATTTTGCAAAAAAAAATAAAGTCCAAGACTTTAACTGTTTTAATAAATCTTGTAGTAACCTACAATTATAGGTGACTCTACAAAGCATTAAAGGAATAGGAGAGGATCTTCAGCTCATTCTCATTCTCACGGGGAGAACCTCTCTTCAATGGTGAATGATGCATCTTGTCCGTCCCGTTTTACTTCCTAAACAACAATCTGCGAATACGCGAATTCAAAAATGAGTAGCATTGTACTGGTTGGGTGGGTGGGGACATTAGTGATATACGTCATCACGTAAATTTTATTTCCACATTGACAGCCAGTTATTTTTCACCACCGGTCGTTTTTAATTGGCTGTCATTTTCTATGGGATTTTCCATTGAAAAGTTTCTATTGAAAAGATCCTCTCCTATACCTTTAACTCAATAGGTGTAAATACAAATGCATGCCACATTTTTATATTTATGTTTTACAAAATCCTGAAAAATATTTACCATTTTCCTTCCATTCAAAAAATATCACAATAAATATTCTGAAGTTTAGAAATGTAGATTGAAAAGATATAAAAACTTTAAGGGGTGTGAATACTTTACCAAAGCCTGTTACTCATTGCTCAGTCATTCACGGCGGTTAGTTGGAGAAGTCATACATCATTAGGACTGCGATCGAAAGATGCTTATCATAAATAGAAATAAATAACAGAAATGGTTATTTTAGAAGCATTCAGCCTTAAAATATAAGAAAGAGATGCATATAAATAATGTTAAATAGATGTTCCCTATAGGCAAGTTCCCAGGTCTCACTGCTTGTATTTTTCTGGTTCAGAAACTAAAATGTTTAGAAACAGTGCTCTAAGTGATGAATGACACTAAACAAAGGTGGTTAAGTTATATTTGCTTGATTATCAGCAAGGTAAAGCACCTGAAAGCAGTTTCATTTAGAACATGGATTCTTCCCTGCACATCTCGTTTGGATTTCAGCGAACAGACATCAGAACATCAATCTTCCCCTAGATGTTTCTGAACATCTCCAGACCTTTTTTTTATCATTACCAGAAAGCCCCTTCTTCTCCATGCTTGCTAACAATCTCATGGTGTAGAACTATTCTCAGGATGAAAATATCTCCCTCCTCGAAGAACCTTGGCCATGGCCAGTGTCAAGAGAGCTATCTGTTAGGCCTTATTTTGGGACTTATTTACAAATTTCCATGTGAAGTTTATTTAGACTCATGTTCTTTTTCCCCATTTGGCAAGTCCTCCTGGAAGACTCAGACCATCACAATACCTCAAACAAACTTTTGTGGTGTTTAAGTTTATGTGAAGTGTTCACATGTTCCTGTACATGTTATGTAAGCAAACTGAAACAAAGAGATTGATACTATGTTTGTTAAAGAGGTTTGTAATTTCCTTCGGTCCTAAATCTATGTTAACCTTTTCCATTCAAAAAATTCAAGATGCACTTCATGGCGAGCTTTATTTTTCGGAGCTGGGATTTATGAGTGCAAAAACATATCACTCTATTAATATACATTCATAATTATAATGATGTCCAGCAATAAAAGCACTTTTTTTCTGAGACTTTATGGGATGAAACATTTCTGTAGGTACCAGGGGGAGCATCAGAAAAGTCTCTTCTATTACTGGCAAAAAAATAATAACATTCAATGTCAACTAATTGATCAGCTTCTCACACATCTGTTTTATTGCATATTTGAATATTACAGGGAAAAAAATTTTTTAAAGACTAAACTAACATTTGCAAAAAAAAAAGAAATGTAATAAATGATTGTCCTTGTTAAGGATTTTGAACCTTAAATCTTTTGATTTTACAACTGTACACTTCATTGTACTGGTCATGATTTAGCGCAATATAGTAAATAAGTAAAAATCAGAAAAAAATGGATTATGCACGTTCTGGAGTGGATTTATATTCCAACCCTCGAGTCAAAAAACGTTCACAACACTCAAATCCTCCTGGACAGAAAACCCCCACAACAGTCTTTTTCATCCTTGCAGTATTTAAAAATCTACAACTTTAACAAATGTCTCTATCCCTGTAAAGATAAACAAAACTGCCATTTTTTTCCCACCATATGTGACATTTTGCAGGCCAAAACCAACATTTTTAAACTTTTTTTTGCTCATGTTAGCTCTTTCAAACTACAACTGAGGCTTCTTTTGGTTTTCTTTCTACGAAAGGCTCAACTAGTGTTTTTGTCTGATTGAGCTGGAGGGGGAAAGTCACTTTAAAAACAATGTGTCTGCACACTTCGCATATATACAGCATTGTTGTGAAAATAACTGAGCATTGTTTGACCCAGATGACGCATTCAGCATTTTATAAACAGTTTAAACATTTACACAAGCAAACATTTGCAGGAAACTAAAGACATTTTCGGAATTTGCGGAAAAAAAATTATGATCCGGGTGATTATGTTTCTCATCATTCCACAGTTAGTTGTTGTTGATGAAGGAAAATGGATAATTTAAAGTAGCACTGACACAGACAGTCTGAATACATTGACTGAAAACATGACATATGACTCAAATGACAAAAAAAACCTTAAGACATAAAACAATAAAAACACCATTCTCCCCTAAAATAACTATTTCAGTCTTTTATCCATAGTTTGTGGCTCATGGTGTGACTTTTCCATGACTTTATATCAAAAAACCTGTCCAGAGATAGTTTGTCTCTTTGTTGTTTTTTCAATGTCGTTTACATGATACAAAGAAGGACATATTCTACATTTCTACAAACACCAGTAGAGACAAAGCCGCAAACAGCCTTTTCCCAGTCTTCATTGTTCTTTGGCCAAGCAAAGGAAAAGTGGAAAAAGTAATGACAGCTTCCTAAAATTCCAGACACGACAACGTTGGCCCAATCCTTTGCGTATGAACTTCAGACTAAATGGCTTTTTTGTTATGTAAAAAAAAGCAGAGCTCTGACATGTCAGTTCATGTTTTTAAGTGATGTGATGGAAATTTTTACCATCCATACCATCTAAACCACAGCTGAGTTAGACCTGAATATTTTTAAGCTTAGCAAAGGCAGCAGGGACTCACTTTTTCTTTTTTTGTGAAAGAACATGAGTTTTCTACACTAACAGTTTGCCTTTCTTGACTGGAGGCCTGCTGAGACTACATGGACTCTAGTGCCAAGCTCAGGTAATCAATGATGTCTTGCTGCTTTCAAAGAGCCATTTTAAGTTCTCGTGCTGAGTCTAACCAAGCAAATGTAAAGACCATTTATTTTTCCATACAGAAATGCATTTTCTATTCTTATTCTTAATGAAGCTTTGTGTAAAAGAAAACGACAAGTTTGTCTTTTACAGAGGAAATCGATTTTATCAGCCACCTATTGGGTAATTTCTTATCTGCTTTAACCTTTCTTTGCCTTGGGTTAAATAAGTACTTCTCCCATTTATTCGTTTAAGGGATATTTATACCAATCCCCAGGCAAAAGGATGTATTTACTAAAGCTTTTACAAGATTTTCTAAGAAAATGGGTGCATTCTGCTCATTGAATTGCCATCAAACAAAACAATAACTTTATGGCCTGTTGTCCACAAATAAGTGCATATGGGCGATCATGGCTCTGTGCACCTGCAATGGTTTACAAAAAGTATTTGGCTCCTTGCTTTGTGAAAAAAAAACCTAAATACTTCAGATTGCATTATGTTTAGTAACGATGACTAATTATTCAATCATTGCACATGTTTTTGGGGGGAATTTTTTAGGCACTAATTGAGTTTGTCATGGGTGACAGTATGGACCTGGCCTCAGCTAGAGTGAAATAGATTAATTGAGAACAGGTTCAGCAAGGAACAATCGAACAAATAAAGCTGGCCCTTGTTCTCCACTCAAGGTAAGGAATATTGGAACTAGTGATAGAAACAGAGAATCTTTTCTTTGACCTGGAAATTGATCCAGTGAATCTCATTTCAGTTAAAAGACATGGCATCAGGGAGCAAGATGGTGGAAGTCCTGCCATCTATTTTGTTGTTACCTTGAAAGGTGGCATTACAGTTCAGGCCTGCATCCTCCACATCAGCTTTTCTAAAAATTACCTTCACTTGTCTGTATTTCCTGAATAGAGAAGTCTGCCTAAAGACACTATTCCTGCTAACCTTGTATGATCAGTTGGTTTATAATCACTGATTAAAATTTACTATTTAAACCTCTGTGCCATGTCAGGTATAGTTCCTTTACTGAAACCTTAGAAGCTAAGCATATTTGCAGACTCTATTCAACCTTTCTTTGCACCAGTATTCTGTTAAAGATTTAGTCTCTTTCAGCATCATAATGGACCATGCTATGAAGTTAAAAAAGCTATTTATTTAGCCTCCACATTACCAGATCACAACTTAATCAAGCATTTGTGGGATGTGTTGGTTAAATAATTCTTATGCACGCCTTGCAACTTACAGGACTTAAAGGATCTGCTGCTAACACTGGTGCCAGATAACACAACCTAGCTTCAGCAATCTGGTGCCAGCAGAGTCCATGACTCATTGGGGCATGGCTGTGATGCCCCTAAAACGAGGACCAGTACACTACTAGTCCAATGGTCGTAATGTAATAATGTGTCAGTGTATATATATTTTGACAGTACACTGAAAGGAAGAACCGGAGGATCAACTGACATCATACCAATGCCTTATCCCTGGAGGATATAGGGCCCGACCACAGCAATGTTCCAGTACAACAACAAAAGAAGCTCAAATTAATGTGAAGCTTGAAAAATTGGACTGCACCAGAGGCATGCTGTGTGGTAAAAGAAGACTAATTTCCTAACAGCTAGCAGCACAGAAGAAGGAGTTATTGAAGAATTGCACCAACCAACAGTGGTTGGCCCAGGGTCAGAAGGTCCTGGTGTTTAAAGAACATATAAAAGGGGTAAAATTAAAGCAATAACGGTCAATTACACATCCCCGCACAAAACGGCAGGTCCAGTCATGTATCACGGGAGCCAAGACATGGCTCCATAAGAAAGCAGTTAAAGTAGTTTGGTGCTTGGCTTCAGAGAAGAGGTTCGTGTGCAGTCTCAGTACTATTGTTGCTCTTGTTAAATATGTATTACAAGACCAGAACCAGAGGGCCCAAACAAGTGCCACAAATCTCCTTTGTATGGACAAATCCAATTACTTATACCATTGCGATATATATGAAATAAATGCCAAAAGTCCCTTGGGGTTCCACTGGAAAACAACAAATATGGTAGAGGCTCCTGTGAAATCAGTACCATGTGAGTAATTAGTTAATAGTGTAGTTTCATTATAGTTGGAAAATTAGATAAATTCATACTTTTTGGTTCACTTGTATAGATCCAGAACAATCAACTCTTCCTCATCCCTACGGCAGACAGACAATCTAACCAAACCCTCTTTTTTTTACATTTAAGCACTGAAACAATAGTAACAAGACACATGTTATTAAGAAGTCTAATGTGATTTCAGTGAGAATGCAGTAACTGATCTTATTAAATTTCCTAGGATGGTTGCAGTTTGTAGCGCAGTTGCTTTGCTAACCTGTTTCACATCTGGTATTGTGTTTAGTCTTCTTCGCCCGTTTAAACTATCCCTTCACCGATGTTGTCGCTAATTTCTGCATCAGATTTACTGAACAGAGACAAAAAAATGTGCTCAAAGTTTTCCGAACAAAGAGATTTTAAAGACCTCTACTTTCATTTCACCTCCTGGCCCCTGGCGGGCTCCACAGGCTTTGTTTAATTTCTGTCAATATTTCATTAACATGTGTCATCGTGGGTAAAATATTTACTGCAGGGATGAACTTCTGCTTACACTAGCTACCTGGAAGCGTTTTAAACCCACAGAGACCATATATGGCTACAATTTCAGTGAGTTTAGGTTTTCTCTTGTAGATGTTTTATTGGAAAGTCTAAAAAACAAACAAAAAAAGGGCCCTCCAATCATGCTGTGAGGACAGTTTATTTCTCTTAGTCACATTTAAGCTGTTGTCTTTCAGACAGACAAAGATTTTAGTCCACAACCTCTTACCAATGATTTTTGGTAAAGATTTAGCAAGACAGTATAAGACTAGTTTTAAACCCTAAAACTTTTATTTACAGCTCCACATTTATTCAAATTTAAAAAATCACTAAATATGTAATAAACTAAATTCACATAGGTTAACAATCAGCCTTTTTTTTTTTTAGGAATTTAAGATTCCCAAAGGCTCAGTTTTTCTTTTTCTTCGTTCAAATCCAGATAAGTCTGGGATAAATACCAACAAGATTAGTTGTCAGTTTTAGAGAAAACAGAAAAATAGCATTTTCACTCATTTGGCTGTACATCTAGTACATTTCAAATATTTAATACATTTTGTAACACTGAAGACAAATATTTCTACGAGAAATTAAAAGTCAAAACTGTCCAGTCTGCAACAGAAATTATGCGGTGTAGAGCTTTATTTTTGTACGTTAGGTTGTCAGGATATCTACGGCGTTGCAAACTATTAATTAGAGTTAAGTGTGAATAGTTTTCTAATAACTAAAAAATGTCACACTAGTTGGTTATTATATTGCATCTGGCACCTAACTGCACTTGAACGTCTTATTTAATGAAGTTACTACTTGAGGAGGCTGAATATGATCTTGATTTGAGGGGAAATTTCTGTTTTTATTGCTAAAGATATATTAGCAATCAAAACATTATCAACTCTGATTCCAGTTTATGTGTTTGTAAGATTCCTGTGGGTTCATATTGTGCCTGTTATTCCAAGTCAGAAGGTGGGCAGATTTTTAGCGGCCCAGGTGTGATTGGATCACTCAGCAGGCTTTTTGATGACTGATGTTTAGGGGGACCTCATCCTGTACCTGTTAACTCCTCACAGCATGACAAACATTTTAAGTGTTCACAAAATAAATTGGATTCAAAGTCCTTAGTAATAATGGTGCTGCATGAAATAAATAAAAAATGCTGCAGCAATTTTGGACATTGTTTGAAGGACAATAGAGGCATTTACCACTTAACTTACCAAGAGTACTTTGATTATCTACGTTTCTTTGTGGGCCATCTGACTCACCTCGATAATAATTCATTTAAAAAAAAAAAACAACCCAAACACAAATCCCTTCTTACCACATAACTATTTAGGTTTGGATTCTTTTATTCCTCTAAAATAAACATCCTTACTGCATTTTGTATTTACTTCAGTTGCATTTGAATAATATTTAAATTTGGTTAAAATGGTTTGATTTTCTGAAAATCTGAAGTGCGAGAAAAATTCAACAAAAAAATAAATTAGCATGGAGGAAAAAATTGTTTTTACACCACATTTCTTTTTCTAAACAGTAAGGCACAGCTTTAAATCCCAGCAAAACCTCAGAAGGGAGTAACTTCCACGAAGCAAAGGCTTCGATTTGTTGACTCCAATCACATCAGCGAAAGCGTTGCTATCAAAGGAGGATGAACAAAGTGGCCTAAAACACTATAATTTATCTGATCTGTTCTTAGTCTTCTGTCAATACTAGTTTGTCAGCTGACTTTGTTTCCACAAACCTCATCTGACAGACATCTGTGCAGCACGCAAAGGAAAGCTGTCACTGACAGCCTGAATGCTCTTTAATCACAACTTATCTCAAAGTGGTAATCAGTCTTAAAGTTTAATGTGACAATTTTAAACAGACATTCACTTTTAAAATTGATTAAAACTTGTCATCAAGTATAGTTTACTTGGAGTAAACTGGAGATATTGGAATCACCAATGATGTACAGCTTAGTGCATAAAAGTCTAGTGTTTATTTATTAATTTTATTTTCAAGATAAACCATAACCAGTCAGTAAAGCCTATTTAATGAGGGTGGGATGGAATAGTTCTTTTCTGGAAATTGGCATGAAGAACAAAAGCTGCCTTTTCACAAAACCGGCCAAATCCCAGCAGACGCTTGAGACCACTACATTCAGTGCACCCCAGTTATAAAGCACGCGCAATTCCGTTTCACTGATTTTCAGCATGGACGACTGTAGTGGATGAAAGAGCTCATCATCATTATGGTCTCCTGGAGACACTTTTGAAGACATAACAAGTCTCACCATAGCTCATAAAACCTCAGAGGAAATAATCTAATAGTGGTGGTGATAATGGGGGGAGAGGGTGGTGGTGGGGGGTTCAGCTCTCTGCCAAAGTGTCCACTCAGCAGCACTCTGTATGTGCAGCCTGGGCTTCTGCCAAACCATATCCAGCTTTAGGTATGACCAGCCAAGAATCCTCTCTGATGAACGTACCTTCTGCTGCAGCACACTCAATCAGTCCTAAACACACTCCTCTCTGCCCTCCACCTGTTTTACTCTTTGTCCAACAAGACACTCTTTGTGCACTAACACCCAAATTTTGCTGCTGCAAGCATTTCTGCAGGACGTCATCCAGAAGGCGTGTTTCAGGTATTAATCAACAATAAGTGATTCACAATCCTGATGCTTTGAAAAAAAAATTTCCCCTTAGTAAACCCAAAATCATGTTTTCAAATTATGATCTCTCTTAATGAGATAAAGTTGTATATTTGGAAAGTGTGTGTTCTGTTACATCCTGTGTGATACTAACAATGTATTTAAAAAAAATAAGAATCTGACTGTAAAACATGATGGTTGTGGTGTGATGGTCAAGGGCTGCTTACTATAATTGCCACTCTTTGATTTTCAAATTTAGTGGGTCCTGATGCTTTTAGATTCCTCCTGTTTTATCCCTGTTCTTTTGTATTTCATCTGCATTTATATTTTGCTCCCTGTCTTTTTGTGTGGTATATGACCTAATTCTTTAATTTCTTAATGTTTCCATCACAGCTGGACCTTTTTATCTAATCAACCTTCTGGTCCTTGTTCATTAATTGGCAGATCAGCTTAAATAGCTCTGATATTCCTGTTGTTGTCACAATGTCCCAAGTCTGTCACGGTGTGCTAATTTTGTTATGTATCATCTGTAAAAGTAAGTAAAATTGTAATTGTTTTTTTAAATGCAATTGCTTCCATCCATTTGGGTCTTGCTCCTCACCATGTTTTCACACACTTATCTAAGACATACTTCCCAGTCCAACTCTGAATGGCTCAGAAAAAAAATAAAGGAATAAACCAGGAAAAGGTAGGAATAAAGTTATGCTCAAATGTGACAGATATCAATTTCGCCTCCACTGCTAAAAAGCTGTAAATTATGAATTTAACCAATTGCCAAAGGATATTAGGCGAGTGTTCTTTCACACAGATGTAAAGGATTAATTGTTTTGTAACCACAACTGTTTACTTGCAGTTGTTGATATCAATACCAATGACATTTGAGGCAGAAATTACAAGTGCCAGGTTGGTTGTAACGAATTTTGACCTGCTGAAATTAGTATTTTAAACTGCATTGGATTTAGTCTATAGTTAGACTTATATCATGTTTTTTGTAACATCTAGGTGTGACTAAACAACA
The DNA here is from genome assembly GCA_032876305.1 of Orestias chungarensis. Classification (NCBI taxonomy): domain Eukaryota; kingdom Metazoa; phylum Chordata; class Actinopteri; order Cyprinodontiformes; family Cyprinodontidae; genus Orestias; species Orestias chungarensis. The sequence continues at coordinate 785,253 of JAVLVB010000066.1, read as the reverse complement.
AAAGAGAGGATATTTATTTATTTATTTATTTATTTAATTTGCACTAGAGTACATATATCTTGTCTGATTCTAACCTCACCTTTTTAGACCTTAAAAAGGTGATTGGAAAAATACTAGACTGGCAGTTTTTCCCCTTAGGTAGGAATTACCTCCACCATTTTCAGCTGAGCATGTACTATATAACATGCTCCTGTTGGATATGGAGGAGTAAGAGCAGTCATTGTGACCGTGTGGGCAGATGTGATAACTTTTCTATGGCTGGGTTTAGGAGGGTGGAACTGAATGCCTCAGAGACACTGAATTAAAGCGAAAGCTTGAAGTTCATCATCATAACCCCAACAAGACACATTCAGTGTTGCTGTAGACTTCTGTTATAAAAGGAAAGAAAAATCTTTGACCAAACAGCTTAAGCTCTTCGAGACTTTTTTATTCAGTATTTTTGGTTTAATACACTGAGAAATACCTCTTAGTTATGTTAAATCAAATCAAACTGTATACTTTCGACAACGCCACACATTGGTCAACATGCATTACAAGGTAAAATAAAGAAATACAAAACACAACAAAAGAGAAATAGTGGTAAATAGTTAAAAATAGAATCACATACAAAAAAGCTAAGAAAATCTAAAAAAATCTAAAAAATCAGACAATTAAGAACTTAAATTTAATTATCACTAAGATTTTGGTATAGGTGTATTTACCATACTTTTAAAAAGATATTGAGACTCCCGGAAAAACCTTTACTATCTGCCAATACTGTTGGCTCCATGTCAATTCACTCCTCCCCCAATACTTATAGTTGTTTTTACCTATTGCTATTTGGTCTCAACCTGCGTTGGTTTTCTAGCCAATAATGAAACAAATTTTAACCATTTTTGTTGATAATTAAGTAGTGAAGAATTGAGGAATTGTGGAGATTATTTCAAAAATGGTCCAAAAGTTTAGATAAGTTGACTTTCATATATCTTAGAATATTGTAACCCACAATAAACCTAAATAACCATAATCAATTCATACTGACAGACTATAGTTGGTAGAGACCAGAGATGGTGACCTAAGCTTAAAACTCACATAAAAAATTGCATTTAATTTGCAAAATCTAAATTTTTGACTTACCTTAGACTCGTGCCTAAAAGGCTTTACATCTAATCCTGGTCCAAAACTTCAATGTTATTAACGATTTAAACAACACATTTTTTTAGAGCTGTAGACTGCAGTTCTACATGTTTTACTTTGAAAGGATCAGTTTATTGTCAGTGTGAGTCTTTTTCAGTCACTTCTCCAGGTTACCACAGGGGGTCACCAGTTCTCAGATGCTGGAGCTCCTTCCACAGGTGCGCGTTATCTCAGACGAGCTGGGCCAGTATAAGAGGAGTGGTGGATCAGCTACTCGACGCATGAGTATTATCTACATTTGGTAACCAGTTCTCAGTGCCCCGCTAGTGAACTTTGAATGTTTCTTGTAGTCTCTCGTAATTTGAATGCTTCCTTTAGTCTCTTGTATTTTTGAATGCTTTTTGTAGCCTCTCGTGTTTTTGCTAGCAGCCTATAAATAGTTCTCCTGTTGTCTCATGTTTTTGGCTTCACTATTATTTTGCTACTTTGTTTTTTCCCACGCCCTTAACAACCATTGTGTCTCCACCCCAGGTTTCCCCTTGCATCCAGCGCATAATATCTGCAAGTTCCTATCTGGCTTCCCTCACCATCTGGTTCCCACTCATCTTAGCTAAGCTCGGTCTGCCCGCTCCAGCATCAATCGTCCACTGCTCTGACCTCCTCTGGATCTTAACCTCATCATCTCCACAGAAAAAAGAGTCACCACTCACTCTTCCCTGGCGACTCCCATTCAGCATCTCAAGTAAGATCGTTCCGTTCATTCATTTCTCACATTCAACCGTTTACTCACCTCACCTGTCCTCACCCTCAGAAGCTCCCGGTTTCCCAAGTCGTTGACGCCCTCACTTCCCTGCCGTTTCCTGCTGCCCAGCTGTTTCCCGTTCCTCGCCATTCGTTGCTGTTGCCCGTTGACGGTCTGTCTGGATTTCCCTTTTCCCTTTTTTCCTTTTTGATAAAAATCATCGTAAAATAAATCATTGTAAATATCTCCTGAGAGTTCTCTGTTCATGTCGGTCCAAAGCTTAAATAGCAAAATGACATTTATTACTTGCCATTGATCTTTAAAAGTTAACGGCTTATACTATATTAGTAGCATTTATATTCACATTCATTACCACTTCAACTGAATACCATAAGAATTCATTTTGGATTATTAATGAACAAAAGTACCATAACTTGCTCTCAAAATGTGTCACTGTGTTTTATTCATTCAAATCTTGGGGCTGGCCTCTCCATATATTAATATATGCAATCTGGTTTCGACAAATCTTAGTATGAGCTAGAAGATGTTGCTGCAAAAAATAACTATGACCAGATCTTTGATAATCAAAGGATAACAGATAAATGAATAAATAGAAAAAAAGCGTTCTGAAATCGAACTACAAAGCTCAATTGGAGGGTCATCTAATGAACTGCTGGACTTCAATTTTCACATTTTGATCCAAGTAGACAGTACACATTACCATTAAAAGCAGAAAGTACCTGGAATGTTAACATTTGATTAGAAGTCAGTTAGTAACATGCAGAACGTTAGTGATTGGATATTTACATCTCTGTCAGGCAGGAAGATAAAATCCTAACTCAGGAAGACTTCAAGAAGGTGGAAACACTTTTTTCCTTGAAACTGGATAAGGGAACCATTAGTAAAAAAAAAAAAAAAAAGATGCTGCCAGCACATAAATTTTGAAATTACATGGCTAAAGAGTTTGGAATGTGAATGTGTTATGCTTTCACAGTACGGCTTATTAAATTATTTTGCAGCTGTTCATGGATGTCTACAAAATTTCCACCGTGTCTGCAGGTATCCTTATACAACGGTAATGATTTGCAGAGCTTCATTTATAAAAGTCAAATCAGCAGCTTGATTTGTAGAGACAGCATGGAAATAGATATCCCTGCAATTTTTCGGCAAACAAGCCTTCAGCGTCTTCCTCTATACCTCAGTCTGGATATACTGGAGCTTGTGACTCTAAACGTGTTGGTACATTCTGTTTAAAAAAAATACAATAAATAAACTACAGTTTGTAAAAACAGCTGACTTTATTTTTTACCCTTTTTCTTCAACTGCTTCCATAATATTTAAATCCAATACATTCCCAAGGGACTGTTTAACCCCGTTTTATTATTTGAAGAGGCAAATGATGCAGACAGATATGAGAACTTTTTGGCCAAAATATTTCACATTATCTGATAAAGAAACATTCGGCTGCAGGCCGAGACGTCTGTGTCCAGACAAACATAGGAATTAGTGGAGCTCCTGCTGGTCCCAGTCTGGCTTCTGTGTTGTTATTCCTTTGAAATGTACTATAGGTGGTTTCGCCTCTCACATCTGGGAGCTTAGGTGTGAATCTTCTGCGTTTTTGAAGATAACCAGATGAGAACTTCCTTGTTTTTCCAGGGAAGTGAAATCTGATGAAAGAGAATATTTCTGCTGACTGAAAGTATGATTCATATATGGAAAGCTTTATTCAGCGGATGGAAATAACCAGCTGTTCGACTAAAATGATTAGCTGAAAGACTGAGGCAGGAAAACTCTCTAGACTCTAATATATTTCTCTTTTTGTTCATCAAAATAATTTCTTACTTTCTGATTAAGCATTGTCCTTCTAAGTACCTTTAGACCCCAAAGAACAGTTGTATTTTAATTTTAGAGACAGTTTTCAGGTATTTTATATAAAGCTTTCTTCATGGCTGAGAGAGACATGTAAGCTCAACCTCATCCAGCAGCCTTCTGATAGATCATATGTTAAATATTCAGACACAACAGTAGCGCTGACTGGGGAGAAGTGCTAATGATGCACTCTGGATTTGTTTCTCTCTGCTTTTCCCATTTTCTCGCCACTCTGCTCTCTTTAAAATATGTAATTACAAACTGACGAATGGCATCCAAAACTGGAAGATTAATAAATAATTCTTTTGTATGTACTTTTTGTTGTTGTTGTTGCATGTATCCATTTTCAAACAGAAATCCTAAAATGAACAAAAAGTACAGGAATTTAAGTTTCAGACATTCAGATTCAAAACCATCAAAATCCACAATCTAGACCCTAATCAGCAGGTCTTTACTAAAATTGTAATACCGTAGTTAAAAAGAATATATATATTTATTTTTCATTGTTCCTGTCTGCACAAGACCATGCAAAAAGAAATGCAAGAAAGTTGTTTTTTATTACTTTGTTTAATGTTCAAATCTTTAGCACTAAACTTACCAAAAGTACAGAGTAGAGATTTTAACCAGTAACCATTTGGCTTTTTCTAAATGGTTGTCATCAATCAAACAAAAAAGCCATAGAAATTGCAAAGACACTAAAAAGGAGTGGACCACTTTTTAGTTTTCACTGAGAAGCTGGTATCTGATGCATAGCTTTCCTTTAGGTATGTAATTAAACAATTATCCTGGTGTTTTTAATGCGTACATACAACATTTTACCATCTCTTGCCTAAAATCTAATATTTTGAACTGGTTAGACTTTATCTGGAGTATTTCGATCAGAACAAATGTTGAGATTTATAAAAACGTCTAGTCAAACCACAAACCAAATCATTTGCAATACATTCTAAGCATTCAAGCCTAACAGTTTAGGACAACCTTTGAAAACCCCTTATAGAGAGGTGCAGTATAACATTAACGTTATATTGATTTTTTGGTAAACTCGGCTGCTTCAGTAAAGTGGGTTTGGTTTGTGGTTGGCTTTGTGGGGGTAGCAGAAGGAGAAGCTTGCCCAGAGCAGCATTCGTGCAAGCATGGTGACTGTGAGAGGCAACAGTGGTAATTACCTGATCCACTGGGCAGATAAGAACATATTAAATGGAAATGCAGAGTTAAACTCTCAGGTTAAAGCTGCTCTCCCACTTTGTGAAGGTTTATGCAGCGTCATTGATTATCTTTTGTTTTTGTGACACATCCTTTGTTTTTTTGTTGTTGTTTTTTTGCAGGTCCTTGCTGTTGTTTTCAGTTATGCACAAGTGGGTCTTAGTTAGTGTTGCTTTCAGCTGCTGGCTCACCATGTTTCAATTTACCAACACCAGCCATCACTCCTCTGACTGTGTATGTAGTAAGAAGTTTTCGTCAGAGTTTATCTCAGCTTGTGTTGTTTCCATTGTCAGAACAAGCTTTTCCCAAACTTTGTGCTATGTAAGGATTATGTTACAAGACTTCTTTTTATTTATTTATTGTTAGATTATATGCCTTGCCAAGGGGTTTCTCAACCAACATGAGACACAACTTCACATCACTGCAGATGAGATAAAACACACCACATTTGTGGGTTTACCGGTAAAATTAAACTATTAAACACTTTTCCTTGTTTTGGTCCGTAATGGAACACAGGCTGGGTCCCTGAAGACTACACAACATTATCCACATTTAGCGACGGGGTTGACTACAACACCCAACAGTCACCCACTCATCAATTGGGCTGGTATCTGTATAGATTATGTGTGGGCCTCACTTTCATTTATCTGCCAGATTCTAAGCTAAAAACATCCACAGTGACGGTGAGTGTGAGAGACGCGCTGCTATTTAATGTGTTACATAAACAATAAACATACTGTACAGGTATCTACCTTCTGGGCCGCAAAATAAAGTGGAGACTGTATGTGTGTGTAAATTTTTCACATGTTTCACTGCTTAGCTAAAATCAGCCCAGTCTGTTTTAGGCAACCAAATCATCAACATCAGTCTGAGGTCAGGTCGTAGGCAGAGGCAGTTTGGGATTTAAGAAAATCCCAACCTGTCTAATCTCATATCTTTAATTTCTATCTAAACCTCTGAACATTAGGTTGAAAGTAAATTAGCACAGAATGTAAGACACACATAAATCTTCCCTGATCCCTACATTATAACTTACAGAGACTTATCAACAATGACATTTTTCTAATCCTGAATTAGATTTATAATGAATTGATTATATTACTGAATGACTGCACATCAGACCAAATCATGTTTGGGAAAGGAATTCAAATAGCCTATTGCCTACTATAATTTGGAAATTATGTTCTTCCTTCTGCCAAGAAGAAAATATGATCCTTCTGAATTTGAGGTAAATCAGTGACAAAAACAGGAGCAAGAATAATTTAAACCTACAGCAAGGGATAAAAATGCAATCCAAATCCGGACCAACTGGCAAGTTGATCCAAACCCAGTCTGCTCATGTTATTTCTGTGCAACTCCAACGTATCTAGCAATCCTGGTCAGTCTCCATTGCCCCATTAGACCTCTGTGTTTAGGATCTACTTAAAGTTCCCAGGAGGAGGCTAAAGAAAACAAAGGCAAACAGTCATTCACAGTTGCCAGTGCTTCCTGTGGAACCTACTCATAGGCAGTAATCAGAAATGTTCACAAAAGTTCAGCATTTTTTCCCTGGTTGTTACAAGTAGAGTTAGAAAAATTCTGTGATAATTTTAGAGCCTTCTGTTAGTTGTATTCACTTTTGGTATCTGGATTAAAAAGCACATGTGTACACATGTTTAAGATATGTGACATATTTAAAGTTGAAGGTAAAACATTTATTATTTAACAAGTGGCTCTGCAACAGCGTTTTTGGTTTCTGGTCAGACCTTTTTGGGGAGAAGTTGAAGGGAGGGGATTACACAAGAAAGGTGGTTTCCTTGGAGATACTCCTTGGACCTCGATTAACTTGGATCCCTTTGGGTGTAACTGAGGATTGGTTTATATCTGTTTCCCAAAATGTTTTACTGGCAGGACTGTAAAGGTTTAACATCCTTATACGCTGGAAACCAGTGACGATGAAGTCAGAAAGACTGGAATCTCCAGAAACCAGATGAATCGGTTTACTCGCACACATGCACCAATGATGGGATCGCAGCAGGGGATGGTGGCATTATCCAGTAGTTTGAAAATTGGCGACACAGAAAAAATCTAAAATATGTTGGGCAGTAATTGGGGTTTAGGTACATTAGGCTAGGTTTAGAGCCAGAACCAGATAATCTTACCGAGGAGACAAGGGGCAAGCAAAGGTCAGGAGGCATAACATATGCCAGGAACTCAAAAATGGCCTACTCGAAGACCAGAGTTGACAGCAGACAATCTCACAGTTAGTGAGCAGACCAAGGGTTTATTTAGGAATCTGCAGAGAGGAAAACAATATGCAGGCAACAGGAGCAGAATCACAGGGGTGACAAATGAGTTAGTTAGTATGGAAGGACGGGGTAGTGAGCAGACAATTTGCTTTAAACATGTGATGAAATACAAAAACAAGGAAATCATGGTAATCAAAAAAAAGTCAAGGCAATCGTTTAGTTTAGCAACTCAGACAACATATTCCTCTGTAAAAATCCCATTTAAAAATGAAGTGAAAGAAGGAGGAAATGAGTTAAGGGCAAAAAGATAACAGTTATGCAACACTATTGGATGCATGGCGCTCTTAAAAACCAAGGAAGAAGGCGACCCTACTTAGGCAGCATCTAAAAAAAGAAATGTATCGTATTCCCACTGTCTGAGGGTATCTTTAATTATTACCTCCTATGTTTTTATGTTAGCATATTAATTTTTTCTTGCAAGTTTATTTTATTTGATGAATTAATCAAGACCCTTTATTCAGGTATGAAAAGTCGTAAGGATGACCAATTAATTCTGATTACCAGAACTTAGGGTCAGAACCAAACAATTGTAGGCTAAAGTGTCAGGATTTTGATTAGTTTGAATGTGTTTTTGTTTCAGTACTTTTGAACTTGCAGCAGCTTGCAATCATCTGATCACCTGTTGGGCTTCCTAAGTAGCATGCTGTGTGACCTTTTGGCTCCTGATGATAATCCTATCCTTGGCAGAATCGTCTAACAACCTGTTGTTCCTCATCAAGTTTGAGATTTAAAGTTAGCTTTCCTGAATCCCTGGCTAATGCCAATATGTTAGAAAGCAAACTGGAAGCTTGATACAAAGTATAATTACTTATTTTGCTTATCAGTGGTTAGAAATTCATCTTAAGATAAACCTTTGATTTTTCACATGGTACTGTACTTGGTACTTTTCCTTCCCATTTGTAGCACTTTGCTGTGTTCATAACAGAAGAGGCTTTTTTTTGTAAATCAGTGTATTTGATCAAGTGCAATGGGCAGAAAAATGTGCTCAGTCCTCATCCTAAAGTCCTGTCAAAGTTAGTTGAAAAGGATAATTCCTAGTGATTTTTGTAGGACTAAATATGCTCATTTCTAAGTGGATCTAAGAGAGAGGGCGAACATCTTTTTTCCCTCTAAGATGTTCAGATTGGGGATAAGAGATTACATGAACTGAGGATGGGAATCCTAACATCAAAAAGTGCCTCTCTCGTTTAGGATGGTTACGTTAATTAGCTCTGTCAGGACTTTTAAATTAATCCTGTGCTGACCTTTAAACAACGATTAGACTAATTGATTGGCAGAAAAAGTGCAGGATTTGTACTGCAGACTGCTGAAGCTGAGCATTTCATAAGAGTTTATCCTGTCTTCCATTAGAATGGCTGATATTTAGAAATAATCTAATAATTTTTAGACCATGTATAGTTTGACAGGCAGCTTTCTGTGTTTAGCAGAAGTTTGAACTTATTAAAAATGACCATAAAAAATCTTCCTTCTCCTGCTTAAACTAAAAGTCTATAATTTTTTGTCACAGAATTGACCTGCTAACTGTTAAATATTCAGAATGTCGCAGATTTAATTTAAAAGCTGTGAAGAGCCATTAATTATTCTGGTTTTATGAAAATGTTTTTCTTTTTTTATGTAGGACATTATCAGACTGCAAAGTGCATGGTATAGACCAGCATATTTTATTTTTCCTTCAAAATGTTTAATGTTCAGCACACTAAAGTGAAAAGTTTTGAATAATAGAACATCGTCAAAAACTTTCTGCTCTCGGGACGGAGCTCAAATCAGCTAAAAACAAATAAACGGCGAGATCTGCTAACAATCACTGAATTCCCCAAAGTTCATTAGTTTTAACTGAAGATATTAACTTTTAGAAGTTTTTGATTGACTGTTTTGAGTGAAAGATGCTGTCTTTAAAAAACAAAACATGGAAAATTGTAGTATGTTCTTCGCTGGTTATTTCTGTTCATACAATCTATTTTTACCAACGATGTAGTACAGGCATCTGCAACCTGTGGGTTATACAGCCCCTTATAACTTTTACTAAAATGTGTTAAGAACTAAATGCAGGTTTTAGCTGAATTTTTCTAGGAATGATTCCCTTGTAAAAACAATAATGTCTTACCAACTAGAGGAAAATAGAGCAATATGGTGACAAGGACCTTTGAAACGAAAGCTAAGGGCTTTTTTTTGTACCTTGTCACAACCAAATACTGTTAATATATTTTTTCCGCTTTATTTACTTATCCCTTTAAGGTAAAAAAAAAATGACATAATTTTGGCATTCAAGGTTTACATTTCCAGTGTTAACCTATTGTTCTGCCAATGACTTCCTTCCTAAGCTACATCACAATATCTAGCAGCAAAGCTTTCTCAAAGTCCCATTGGGCCTACTACTTTATCCGCTCTGTATACCCTATAACTTAGTTTTGCAAACCTTCAGGAACCCAATATTTAACATCTTCACTAAAGGTCTAAATTACAGATGAGTCAGCTTAAGTCTGTTGACTAACTATTGTTAAGCCCCCCAGAGAAAATTAGGGATATATAAAAAAAGTGATTCATTACAAAAAAGAAGGTTTCACAGAACCAGATACAATTTAATCCAAATAATACAGAAAAAAAATTACAAAGTATCCAAACAAATCATTCCAAAATAAATTCAAAACAACCCAAAAAGAAAAAGAAAGACAGAAAAATAAATAAAAATAAATAAAAAATTACACAAAAGGAGCATCAAGCCTCCCAAACACAAGCTTCTAGCTTCAGAAAACAAACACAATCAAACTGCTTTCGCAGAACAACCAACAAAATGTTTCAAAACTGTCAAAAGCAGCCACAAATATCAAAGCTGGGGGACAGCTGAACCAAACTTCTTCCTACAAGCTGCCCCAACTGGAGGAATGTTTTTCAGGTGCATTTTATATGATGCAGCTGGGCCTCATCAGCATCTGATTGGCTTGCCATTCTCAGCTGGTCCAACGGTGGCTGCTCTGCTGCAGTCTCCAGGCAGCAAATCAGGAAAGGTGGTCCCTCACATCTGAACCTGTCTAACAAAATAAAAGACCCTGCACAGCTTCAAGAGGCAAGGGGCCGTAACAATGATGATAATTCAAAAATATTGCCTACTGATGTTATTACATTATTACATCGGAAGAGAATTAGGGCCACTGGGGAAAAAATAATAATAATTCTGACTCTAATCTCAGAATTCTGACTTTAATCTCAGAATTCTGCAATTTTTCTCAGAATTCTGACTTTAATCTCAGAATTCTGACTTTAATCTCAGAATTCTGACTTTTTTCTCAGAATTCTGACTTTAATCTCAGAATTCTGACTTTAAACTCAGATTTCTGACTTTTTTGACTTTAATGCAAATGGGCAACAGGGAGTAACGTAACATTACATGATGAATAAAGGGTGTAAATAACACCTGTTTATTGCTGCAATGATCCCATAAGTGTTTTTTATATTTTGTTGTTCTATTACGTGAATGTTTTTCAGTAAAACTAGGCAGTAGCAGTAGTCGCTAGCTACTGCTGTTAGTAATAGGCTATGTCCTACTTTTAGTACAACAGAGAAGTTAAATTTCGTGCAGTCATCGCCTAAGTACATAAATGCTGTATGTTAGTCATAATATTGCTGATCAAATGCTAGTTAGAAACACTTCTGCCTTGAACTTTGACCCTTGGGTAATGTGAAGTTTGCACAACCAATGGGAATACAGAATGATGTGATAGCTGGATAAAAAAAATACACTATAAACAAATAGATAAATAATGAAAATAAGGAGATGATTCCATTTTTGTTCCAAACAATGTTTAGTTTTCTGTATTTCATGTGTTATAACTTATACCTTAAATTAAAAGTTCATTCAAAATTCTGTGTTATTGTACCAATATTATAATCCAGAATTTCCTTCCTTTTTTAAATAAAGCAGTAGAGGAAGCGTTTACATTTACTGAAAGGCTATGTTTAGCTCCATTCTTCTGTTGTTTTATCTCTCCCCAAAACAGTTGACCGCTTTAAGTGGTGACATAAGACTAAACTATAGAAGGTAACCTCAACAATGATTTGTAATGCAAACATTGAATTTGTCCTTCATATCTGTTTGCAGATAGACTGTGATGTCATAGCGTTGATGGATGACGCAGCGCTGGAAAACTACATTCCCTCCTTTGGAGACCGAATTGCCCGCTTCAATTTCTGCAAAAGCAAGCAACCAATCTCAAAAAGAAAACAAGGACTACTGCAGACAGATGTCATTTTAAAGTGAGACACACGGTTTCCTAAAATGTCAGATTTGGATGATATAATTACACTCTACTTCAGACTTTCTTTTAGTAATAAAGAAATACTTAAAATTTTAGCGGAGAGTGTGTTCGAACTCTAAAGAGAATTTGCAAAAGACTGAGGCTGTTCAGAAAGAAGAATCAGTCTGATCTAGAAGAGGTGCTGGCCTTTGTCAAACAAGAAATCATGACAAATGGAGAGATGCAAGGTTATTGTTGGTTACATCTTAGTGCAATTCTACTTGGATTTGTGGTGTCACAAGATACTGTAAGACAGATAATCAAATTTGTTGACCCACAAGGTAAGGAACTGAGAAGAGCTCGACGATTGAGAAGACGTCAGTACAACTGCAGAGGACCAAATGCGCTTTGGCACATGGATGGCTACGATAAACTAAAACCCTATGGGATTGCTGTCAGCTGCTATGTTTTATGGATGGAGGCTTATACCACAAACAATGACCTAAATTTATTGCAAGTTATTACTTGAAAACAGTTTCATGGGTCCATGGATGTCCAGAGAGGATACGTGCTGACAGAGGCAGGGAAAATAGTTGTGTTGAGCAAATGCAGGTATTTCTGCGGAGAAACCACACAGACAGTTTTTCATGGGAGAAAGTTTTCTTTATGGAAGAAGTACATCCAATCAGCGTATAGAAGGCTGGTGGGCTACCCCCCGCAAACAGAGTGCACAGTTTTGGATTAACTTATTTCAAACCTTTCTGAATGATGGTCACTTCACAGGAGATTTTTTGGATAAGAATCGTATCCAATTTTGTTTTCTTAATCTTATACAGGTAAAAGTGTGAACTCTGCTTTAAGAGTAGAAAATGTTAATGTTCTATTAGTGTTATAAGAAATGATAAAAGTTCCTTTTATGACTTTATAGTCACCAATGAAATGCATTATCGGTTTTAGTTTATGTAACTCGACCCTTTTTAGCACATTTGCATAAAGCACATCAGTTTTTATGTCTAAATGGTATGAATTACAAGGGTGTCAACTTCCTTGCACTTGCATTTTTATCAATTAATCAGTGAATTCAAAATATATGAGGAACATGTCTTTTTACATGTGCTGCTAGGTTTAGATTGAAGATCACTTTTCATGTCTGTAGATTAATTATTTTATAACCCTCAACCTTAGCAAAAGCTAAAAGCACATATTCTGTTTCATACATTTATACTGTGTTGTTTTTATACTGGATGAACTCGATGAGGTTGTGACCACATAGAACTCACATAAAATCCGGCTAAATAGTAATGCAGTATCAGGTCGACCAGTGGTGATGTACTAATTTCCAGAGCTGCACAGGGCAGAGAATAGACTGAAACCTGTTGTCATGAATGAGATCACTGTGTGTATGGAACAGTGTACCCCAAAAGGCCAATATCCCTGGGATGAAACAGTCTTTGAACTTTGCTGTCTGATCATGGTAGGACATGACTGGGAGCCTCCAAGAGATCCGCTTGTTGCTGCTGATTTGTATATAAGGTTAAGAGAAGAAATACTCCAAAGAATATTGAAGTTTATTACTGTTATAAAGTGAATGCAGAGTTCTGATATGACCTTTCCTTAGTGTAGTCAAAGTAAAATATGCTGTGTCGTTAATATGTTTTTTCCCGAATTGTTTTGTTTCACTAGAAACTATGCTAATGTTTTGTTGCAAAATTGATGGTTGTTTTTTGATATTCAGTTATGTATCAAATTGTAATTCTACAAGTCAATTTTTCTTCTAACACAATGTTGTTCTGTTGAACTAAATACGCTGAACATGAACAAAATGGCTGCATAAGCACGGCAACAAATATGTGAAACTAATTGTGAACCTGCAGCCTGTTCAATGAAAACTAACTCCACTGTTTTGTTCCATAAAACTTCATTCCAGTTTTATGCTCCTAAAATCTGGAACACTCTTCCTGAAGAGGTTAGACAGGTTTCAACTCTGCTGTTGTTTAAATCCAGGCTGAAAACAGCCTTATTTAACTGTGCATATAGCAACTGAGTACTACTATTATTATTTTATTTTTATTTTATTTCTTTTAAATTCAAAACTGATTTTATTGTTTCATTTTCTGATCTTCTTTCTTATGTAAAGCACTTTGAATTGTCTTGTACACGAAAATGTGCTATACAAATAAACTTGCCTTGCCTTGCCTTGCCAAAGCATAAACTGGGCAGCTCTCAATCGTATTATGTTGCTACCTCTCCTACTTCCTACTATTCATGGATGGCAAGCCTTGCACGATTATATTTAAACCCTGTATGTCTCAGCTAACTAGTCATGCATTACCTGAAGGAGCAAGTCCAGTCCTTGAGAGAACCTTCCTGTATTTCTTAGATTTCACCCTTCTCCAACATACCTGAATCAAATGAATGTCTCAGTACTAGGCCTCTAACTAGCTATACAAAGCTGCACGACATGCTGATGAGGGGAATCACTTTTTATTCAGGTGTGCCGGAGCTGGGATCCATCCAGGGTTGCAGGAACGTTTCTCTAGAGGACTGGACTTTTTAGTACTATTTGAATAAATTGTCTCAAAATACTCATGTGAAGACCCATTACCTTATTGTATTTCAGCCCTTGTGATAAAATATTTTTTACTGCTTTTCATCTACATTCTACTGACTCATTACCTTCCTGTTGCAGTGTGAGCAGTTTGATACATAACCCTTAATCTGACATCCCTCATGCAATTAAAACCCATATTCAACATTTTACTTTTATTTGTAGCATCCCTTCACCTCTGAGACAGAACAGTGTCCAGATGTACCCAGTTTGCATCCAATCAAGTGTGAGAAATAATTTGCATACATGAAATGTATACCTTAAAACTGTTTCAAATGAAATGTTAAAAAAGCAAATAAAGTGTTCTGCTATAATACTGAGCAGATGTTTAGCTGTCTTGAATTCTAATTCTATTACATATTTGGAGTTCAATCTTTACCTTGTGTTAAATATTATAATGTTAAGTTAAACATGTTTCTCAATTACGTTACCTGACCAGTCTTTAATTTGGTTGATGAAAGCAAAGCTACATGTAAATAATTAATTCATAGCAAAATACAAAGTAGAGGCTTGAGGTGAGGCTATACTTTTAAGTCTGTTCGAATGGATAAGGACACTGACCAACATATTGAAAAACAAAACAGAGAAGTGTTATGCAAAGTAACATTTTATAACCAAAATACTACAAAAACACCTTTTTCCTGATCCCAACAACATAGCCATTACAGTGACCCACTTTTTAAAACAAACTTTCTGAGTTAGTACAGCCCTGCGCTAAACATCAGTTCGTATTGAAGATAATGAACAATGTTGCTTTTGTGGTATCAAAAAATAAACCTCTCAGGTGTGGAAATAAAACAAGTGCTAGTTGTCATTTACAAGGACATCTTTCAAGTATGATATTTGATCAGTACTTCATTTAAGAACATGACATTTGAAATTAGGATTCTGTTCATCTCTGCACTGCATGGCATAGTTGTTATTCACAACATAAGGGAGCAATATTTTATTTGCAGAATGGGAATATATGGTTAGAGGCAATGTAACTTATAAAGTATAGGAACATATATAAACATGTTGACTGGAACGTTCTAATGTAAAGACTACTGCCTCAACTTACATTAGCTGACAGTCAATAAGAAGTATACAAAAACATTTTTTGCAGATGTGAGAAAATTCAAATGCATAAAATTGAAACCATTCATCTTTAAATTTTTCACCGTACTGGGAAATTCTAAAAGACTTAACAACAAAACTATTTTTTGTTTTAGTACAGACCCAATTAGAAAATAACAAATTAATTTATAGGTTTTGCGCCTTACTACCCGTTATAAAACATTTATTGCATTAAAGAAAGCTTTAAAGTAAATCTTTGCAGTATTTTATAGACGTCAAACAATAATCTTTAACAATTGTCTTGATTCTCCTGAAGTTTCTGTCCCACAGCTGGAGAACTTGGATCCGTTGAAGATGGCTTTGAATATAGTATTTAGCAGTTTACTGTTTAGTTTGGTGACAACTTTACTGTATCATGTGAAACTAACAAAAATAAAATAAACTAGATTGTTTTTTTAAATTCAGAACTGGGCTACCCACAAAGGCTTACTTCTCTCACTTTGTATAGGTTCAGAAATTTTTTGTCTCTTTGCAGTTCTGCTTTATTCTGCATTTCAAATGTAGCGGATGATGCCAAAAAAATGTCAATTAACCAGACATTGCTTTCAAGAACTGCATTAAATTCAGAACGAAAATCTGGGAAGTTTTCATAGCTGTCTGCTACCTGCAGTATACTCCCCATTACATCCTCTGGCGTAACTGGACCGGGGGAGTAAAAGAAAACCCTCATAGATGAACATGTCTTCTGTGTCTTCCTCAGCATCAAGAATGGGACCAAATTTTTTTTCTGTATCATCACAAACTTATCCTCTAGAATATCTTTTAATCCAGAATCAATTGCCATTTGGATTTTTCTAGTGCCACCTCCCTGCTTCGCTCTCACCTGTTTGGTCATATTTCCATCACTATGTATCCATCCAATCTCAACATTTTGTGTTCGAACAGGTGACAGGTGTGTTAGAGGAGTTTGCAAAAATAAAATTATATAAATATTACAGCCAAAGTCCCTAAACACAATAATCGCTTAATGAGATCTGCAGAAAATTACATGAAAACACATGAGAGCAGGGCTGGTCAGAGGTTAATGAAAGCAGCCTGTGGAGCTCTTGCAAAACATGACACAGTCAAGTTAACAAATCCTCAAACAGACAAATTACACACATCCAGTTTCATGAACCACGATATCAGTAGTTTAATTCAAATAGCAAAACTAATAATTCAAATATTTAATGGATATACATTGAAGTAAGTAAGAAATTTATGTTTTAAAATCTTTTTTTTATATAGTTTATCTTAACTAACATTGCAATTTATTTATTTCCTGCACATTCAAACCCTCAAAAGGCTCACATTTTACAAACCATACGAACACAAAAACTACCCGGATGTACTTACATGTGTTTTCTTCTGAGTGCCAGAAGTCTCACATAAAAGTTGGGGAACATTTGATGCTTTGACGCATAAACACAGATAGTTTAGTCATTTCCTTCTTTTGGGGGATTTACAACTGCTGCCCCTATCAAGGAACCTATCTGCTTTTTATCTTGTAGATGTTCAATTATAAATGTATATATAGGCATATCAGACCTCAATAAAAACTAGAGATTGGTGTAAATTCTGAGCTTAAAGTCAGAATTCTGAGAAAAAAATTCTGAATTCTGAGATTAAAATCAGAATTCTGATAAAAAAGTCAGAAGTATTATTATTTTTCCCCCAGTGGCCCTAATCCTCTTCTGTACAGAACAGCACAAGGTAAATTAATTTAAAAAATAAATTATATATATATATATAATTTGTTTATATATTTTTTCATAAGTCAAGACAGTGTTAAACCCCTGAGGGATGGTAAAATGCTTGTTACACATTTTACCTTTAAAACTATGAAGGTCCAGCTCATAAA
Organism: Orestias chungarensis; assembly: GCA_032876305.1. Classification (NCBI taxonomy): domain Eukaryota; kingdom Metazoa; phylum Chordata; class Actinopteri; order Cyprinodontiformes; family Cyprinodontidae; genus Orestias; species Orestias chungarensis. Next base: position 768,239 of record JAVLVB010000066.1, on the reverse strand, counting down.
ATTTCTGATAAAATTGTTACATCACAAGAAGATCTGATTCTGAATTTTACATGCAATTATGTTGACGTTCTCCTGCCCCTGGTGGTTCAGGAGAGTCACCACATGTAAACCCCATTTACGACTTAGTCGATGAAGACAGTGTCACATATTTGTATGTTCTGCATAGTTCTGACCTTCAATAACTACTGTTATCTCAGACCCAATTAAAATGAAACACATTGTATGCTTTAAATTCGTTTTTTATTTATATACTGTAACTAACTATATTTACTTCTAGTAAATTTAGGATAAGCAAAATGTTTAGGCACCTTGAAATAAATAGCAATGAGATATTTTTAAGCTATTGTATATTCTTATACGATGCCAATATAATTTAGCAAATGTATGTCTGTCTTTATAAAATGTTAGAAAATAGAGATCCACTCTCAGGCTTATTTCAGAATATCTAAACAATGGAGATGCATTTAGTTTAGATACTTGAAAAAGACCCAGTTTCATTATCTAACTATGCTGCAGATTTTAATGTAAAAGAAGGTAGTATGATCAATGTCCTCAGTGCCCAGGAAATACATTTTTACCCTGCAGTTATCATGTGAGAAAATAAAACATCTATCTTTAAAAATGCTCTGTGAAATAACATTAAATTGGCCTGTCCAGTGGAATGATGTATAAAACTCTCAAGTATTTTCCACTTTTAAATTTGCCTTAATCCCACAATGTAATATTAAATTAGACACACATGATTTCAACCTTCTTACATAGCATTTTGAACAAAGCTCACCTTGTTTGGAACTCAGATATTTAGTTTGGCGTGTTTCTGACTGTTAAAATTAGAGTGAACAGTGTTGTGAGACCAAAGTAAAACTCCACGGCCTTCAGAGAGGAATTGCCCTAGTGAGGGATTTAAAGAGATCTAAAAAAAAAATTAATCGGGCGTTTCCCGTAACCAAAACATCTACAGGTAATGGACATTCAAAGAAAAACATCTTCACAGGACCCTTTGTTGTTTCTTAAAGAGCCGGTCAATTTAATCTGAGTCCGCACAACATAAAAACAAATGTTCTAGAAAAACTGCTTCATGCTAAATGTGAAGCGTTGAGGCGGAAGTGTCATGGTTAGGAGATCGATTCTCCAATTACCCAAATCTATCTATCTATTTACCTATAAACAACTGCTTGAGGAGTAAGAAATGGGAAAACGTGGGTTAGCACAGATCTCCATCTCATTGAGATAATGTGGAATCACTTGAATAAGTCAAAACATGCAAACCTCACAAGCATAGCACTGATGAGATGGTAAAAGTTTCCTCAGACAACTGTCAGAGACTGTGTTTGCTAAAACAAAAAAAAAGGTATCATAACTTTTTTTCTCAGTTCTGAAAGATTTTCATGTGTTTTTATGTGTATGGATTGAATTTTTAGGGGGGTATGTGCCCATTTTTGTTTTAGTTTTACCGTTTATTGGCCTTTCCTGCACACAGTATATATAAGCAGCACTATTTCCCAGTGATCTGACTCCCCTCGTCATGAATGGTGTTTGTGTTGCACCCGAATGTAGAAGGTAGGAAAGGACTAGATTGCATCTTAGTGTAGTTTAATTAGAAAAACAAATTTATATTTAAAAAAAATTAGAACACGGAAATGAAACAAGAAGAGGAAAAAGACTCCTGAAAATAATAAGAGCTATAAATATAGACGGTGATTTCATTAACAGAAAAGTAATTTTGGACCTTCTCATAATCATCAGACTAAAAAGATACCAACCAGCTCTATTAATCCATTGTTTTCTCTCTCCCTTCTCGCTCTTACACACACACACCCACCCTCATGATGACCCTCTATTGCTTACACATCCCACTGCTAATCAATAGCAGAGACGCTGATCATTCCTGCTGAGTAATGATAATCCAACCTGGAAAAAATATCTGCTTAGGACTACATAGGTAAGCATGCAAAAATCAATTTCACATTTTAAACTGCCCTTGCTGCATTCACAGTCAATAAAACAATCACATATTCTCAAACTATTAGCTATTTAGTGCCAGAATGTCCAAAACACGCCATTTGGCTTAACCGAGAATACTGTTCAGAGTCTGTTATTGGAAAAACACTGTGGATAATAAAATGTTTTAGCTGACAATAAGTTATTTCAAATAAATGATGCAGTCAGTGGCTACGAATTCCTTTTGCAACAATGTGAAAGGGTTGTTTATGGCACCTTCTCACATTGGAGGACAATGCTAGGATTCATTAGAATAAAACTGGGATAGAGTGGTTTGGTCTAGTCAATTCAGTGACTCCTAGCGCCGACACTACGTTGTTTCAGTTTTTTACTTTTTAATTATTTCATGCAAGGAAAGAGGGAATGATACCAAATCACTGGTGATACATTTGCATTATTATAGGGATAACATAATTTATTCATCTTTTTTACCCCACAAACCCTAAATAAAAAATAGATTGCATCCTTTCTTTTTATTTTGATTTGATGTTAAAAGGCCTTATGTGAAACTAAGGAATTACTTACTCTAAAATCATAACTAATTTTAAAGTCACATATTATGAAAGTGAGGGTATTTTGTAAAACCAGCTATGAGCTTTATATCATGTTATGATGCGATTCCCAAATCAAAAACTTTAGTTGTGCAGGAAAAGAGTGTGAAGTTCTTAAAGAGGCAAAAGCCAATTTCAAGGTGTCAGATAAAACTATGATGCAAAGTCAAACTACTTTTAAGTTTTTTTGTTTTTTTAACTACTAAACTATATTTCCAATGGTTCAAATCTGTGTGTACTCAGTCAAACAAAAATGTTTTAAAAGTTTACTACGCTATGCAGAAAACATACACAGAAAGGTTAAAATATTTGGCTCCCAAGCAAAATGGATGGAGGAAAACTAACTTTAACATCGTTTAACAACTGCTAGGAGATTTTTCATCATCAGGAACGAGGGGTTGGAGAGATTTCATGAGATGTTGGATGGAGCTAAATACAGGGTAAAAAGGGAAGACAACTTTCTCACAGCTGAAAGGAACTTTAGATCGGGACCCCAACATTTCACCCAGATTTATGAAATAAATTGTTTAGATCCATGAATGTTTGTTTCAGAATGAAGAATATAGGTCTATAAAACAGATAAACACTGAAACTCTTCAGTCAATTTGACAGCTTTAACTATGCTGTCAAAAAAAAAGTAGCACAAAAACTTCTACAAGGCAATCTCATGAGTTATATCTCACCCCAACTTGTTTTTTTTTAATGTGGGGGTGTTTGTTTTTTTCAATTACAGTTTTCCTTTATTTGGGATAAGGAGCTTCACTAAAAAAAATAGTTAATTGCAACAACTCTATTCGTAATAGGTCATTTTGGATTGTGTTTTCTTAGCTAGGTTAAAAGCGGAAAAACACAGTTTCTCCAAATCAAGGTGACCTTTGGCCATGGGGGAGTTCTGGGGTGATAACAGCTGACTTGTTCTTTTTAGAAACCTCTTCTAGTATGAAAAATTAGTTTTTCATGCATGTCACCACTAGTTGAAATGTGGTTTAGTTATTCAAGTTTAGCTATAAAGTTGTAAAAATCAAGAAGCTTTAGCAACAAATGATTTCTCCAGAAAAGGCACATTTGCTAAAGGAACATATGTGGCTGACATTGTGGAGAGTTACATCCTGCTTGTGCCGCGCGTCATGCGCGCTCTGTCGGCTCGCTTTGGTTGTGTTTGGCGAGTTTGTGGCAACGCTGTGTGTGGGAGAGGAGGAGAGGAGAAAAGAGGATGCTGGAGATGACTGCTACCGCCCTCACTTCCCCACTGAGAGGGACTGCACAGCCCAAGGCTGCGCAATGGAGCGATGCGGACACGTGGATCGGCACTCCTTAAGACATCCATGCGGACATAGGGGGGACCTCAGCAGTCTTTTGTTTTAGTTACAGTGACAGAAAGCCTGCTATGGAGCACGTCGCGAGTCAAAATGAGTCTGAGCACTGACGATGTGACAAAGTTGTGGAAAAATGGTTCCTCGGAGCTCCCGTGGGATTCCGCGCCGGTCAACATCACCAACAGCTCCGGGACGAACCACACCGGCTCCGGCGAGTTGGACCTCACCCGCGCCGTCCTGCTCGGTCTGGTGCTGGGCGCCTTCATCGTGTTCGCCATCGTGGGCAACATCCTCGTCATCCTGTCCGTGGTGTGCAACAGGCACCTGCGCACCCCGACCAACTACTTCATCCTCAACCTGGCCATGGCCGACCTGCTGCTGGGCACCACGGTGCTGCCGGTCTCTGCCACCCTGGAGATCCTGGACCACTGGGTGTTCGGCAGGATCTTCTGCGACATCTGGGCCGCCCTGGACGTGCTGTGCTGCACGGCGTCCATCATGAGCCTGTGCGTAATCTCCATCGACCGCTACATCGGGGTGAGCCACCCGCTGCAGTACCCGGGCATCGTGACGGAGAAAAGGGCTCTGCTGGCCATGCTCGGGGTCTGGGTGCTGTCCGTGGTCATTTCCATCGGGCCTCTGTTCGGCTGGAAGCAGCCTCCGGCGCCGGACGACACGGTGTGCCTAATCACGGAGGAGCCCTTTTACGCGCTCTTCTCGTCCCTCGGCTCCTTCTACATCCCGCTCGCCGTCATCCTGGCCATGTACTGCCGCGTCTACATCGTGGCCAAGAGGACCACCAAGAACCTGGAGGCGGGCGTGATGCGGGAGAGGATGAACACCAGCGAGCTGACCCTCAGGATCCACAAGGGCTCGCAAGTGCACGACGAGCCGGGCGCCGGGAAGGGCCGTGCGCACCAGGCGAGGAGCTCCCTCGCCGTGAAGCTGCTCAAATTCTCCCGGGAGAAGAAGGCGGCTAAAACTTTGGGGGTCGTGGTGGGGATGTTCGTGCTGTGTTGGCTGCCCTTCTTCCTGGCCCTGCCTATAGGTAGGTCCAGCAGATCACACCAGACCAAAAGCTCTCCATCATGCTCCGTTATGATGACAGGTGTGTTAGAGCAGATGGTAAAAATAAAATTAAATAAATATTACAGCCAAAGTCCCTAAACATAACAATCGCTTAATGAGATCTGCAGAAAATTACATGAAACGCATGAGAGCAGGGCCGGTCAAAGGTTAATGAAAGCAGCCTGTGGAGCTCCTGCAAAACATGACACAGTCAAGTTAACAAATCCTCAAACAGACAAATTATACACATCAAGTTGCATGAACCACGATATCAGTAGTTTAATTCAAATAGCAAAACTAATAATTCAAATATTTAATGGATATACATTGAACTAAGTAAGAAATTTATGTTTTAAAATCTTTTTTTTATATAGTTTATCTTAACTAACATTGCAATTTATTTATTTCCTGCACATTCAAACCCTCAAAAGGCTCACATTTTACAAACCATACGAACACAAAAACTACCTGGATGTACTTACATGTGTTTTCTTCTGAGTGCCATAAGTCTCACATAAAAGTTGGGGGACATTTGATGCTTTGACGCATAAACACAGATAGTTTAGTCATTTCCTTCTTTTGGGGGATTTACAACTGCTACTCCTATCAAGGAACCTATCTGCTCTTTATCTTGTAGATGTTCAATTATAAATGTATATATAGGCATATCAGACCTCAATAAAAACTATAGATTGGTGTAAACTGAGTAAAAGCCCTCATTAGCTCAACAATAGTCTATGGATGAATTGTAGGTGGATTATAGGGTGCATATAGGAAGTTTGCAATAGGCTTAATAGTTCAACAAACTGTGGGACTCAATCTACAAACTCTGACTTGTTGAGATTTTACTCCTCTAAATTAGGGACAATCATAAGTAATGAAATACTTAGGAATTTGAGGAGGAATTCCTTCTGTACTTATCCAAACAATTCCTGTTATCTTTTGCTGTGTTCACTCTCTGTGAGTTAATCCGTTTGTGGTCTGTGATCTGCTCAGTTTCCGTCAATCCTGCCGAGACTCTGTAATGTGACAGACATTAGGGGGTGGGGGCTGTTTCAGAAACTGCAGAGGAAATTAGACAGAGTATGCAAGTGAAAATGTGGTGAGAAGGGTCAAAACAAGCAAGTCTTGTATACAGTTTCTCAGCCCCATCAAAAAGGCTCATTTAATTCTCATCACACACTTTAAAATGATTTATTTGCCTGAATCAGTCAGTGTGCCATGTAAACAGCCAACACAAAACACTGCATAATTGTGACGTGGATAGAAAACGATACAATATAAACAATGTTTACCCGCCTTTTTCTCAAAATATGTATGATATTAAAAATAAGTCTGTTCTGGCCCCTTTTAATCTGACACATTAATACTCCACCTGTGTGTATTTTTAAACTGATGATAAATACAAGAAGAACATTATTCAGAAAAGTAGCCAAGAGGCCCATGTTAACTCTGGAGGACCTGCAGAGATTATTCATGCACTCCACACATCTGGCTTTTATCGAACACTGGAAAGAAAAACGCAAGAAAGTTGAAGGGAAGCCACAAGATGTCCTATTTAAAGCTCGCCACAAGTCATGTAGAGGACACAACAAACATGTTGATGGTGTTTGTTTATTTACATTCTCTAAGATGGTCTCCGAGGGCCTCACAGGAATGCTGCAATATACTGGGATTAAATTATGGATACATGGACTGTTTACTGCCACCAGGTAGATGGTGACAACAGATTTTATTTGGGGGTATAAAACTAACAAGGACCTAAATAAAAATGTTGATTTTGTATGTATTAAAAACCAAAAATCATTCTAGTGTAACTATATGTCTTGGTTTGGCAATAAATACCTGTAAGGACAGTTATTAACTAATTAAAATTAAAAACGTTGGAGGAACTACCTAATTATCAGTAAATATAGCTGTGTGTCTTGGTTTTTGTTTTATTAATACCTGCCTGTGAGGTTTGGTAATAAATAACTGTAGATATGGGAATTAAAAAACACTTCAACCTCCAGGTAAAATACTTTTTTCTATCTGCTTTAAGTAAATTAATAGCATTCAATTTAACTACTAAGAAAAAAAAAGAAAACTATAAAAGCCGAAAAATGAACAAATAATTAAGCTGTGTTCTACCACAATGTATTCATTAAAAAACAACAACAACTAATAATTTAGATAAAAATGACCAAGTTATAAAATTAGAGCCAATTAGATCAGTTATTGCTTATAAACAGGTATTAAAATAACTATAAATGAAGGAATAAGTCCAACAACCAGTTCACAGTGGAAAGCAATGAGCATAAAATATTATTTTAAGGAGGTGATGTTCATTAAACAATTTGCTGAATTAGAAATCAATAAGATTTTAGACAATTGATTCTAATTTATACGGATGCTAGTTTTGGCATTATTTTAGCATCAACCGATTGTTTAAGTTAGCTCGCATTAGACTTTTAAGAAAAGGGACAAATAGCTCATTTTTTAGGACTACTTTATAAAGAGAAGAGGTAAAAGAGCATATTGTTAAAACTGCCAAGTTGACGTCACTGGACTTCGTAGTGATCAAACCTCTCGAAAAATAAAGTTTGAATAGTTTATCAACAATAGCTTCAGCTTTGACTTGCTCCAAGGCTACTTAGGACGCTTTTACGCATCAACGTACCATGAAATACGCAATGTAAACAAGCTTAAAATTGTGTTATCCTAACCCAATGATCTCTGCCCAGATACACTTGCGTCATTCTGAAGAACTTGGCAATATCTCCAATGAGTAAGAAATGCCTGGCGGAATGGTAAGAAGTGTTTCATAATAACAGGAGTGCGGGAAAAACCAACTGGAGTCAGCCGCTAGTTTAGTGGCACTGCCATGTTTGTGTGGATGCTTCATTAGCATCTCGGGAAGAAATAAGACGCCTCACCAGTTGATAAGTGGCTGACGTAGTGTTGTTATAGTACCGAAAACACTTAAATTAGTTTGGATCAAGAGATTTTTGGAAAAAACAGTCTTTCCTTTGTCAGTGAAGAAGAAAGGAAGTTTCGCTTGCGTCTCCCAGATGTAGTCCTCTGTGATGACGTGACCCAAAGGAGACCATCTTCCTTTGGCAGCTCACCTATTTTGACATGATAAGACATCGTCAAACAGTCTGTGCGTGCTGGTTTTCATCACCAATTTTTCTTTTTCTTTCACTTCACTGTTTTGCACTACTTTGCACTGATTTAACACAAAAAATACCAAAGAAATATATAGAAATCTGTGGATTTAATGTTACAGAATGTGGAAAAAAAAACTTTTACATATTCATAGTAGGCCATTACTTTTTCTGTGAGGATTTGCCAGTGTAGTTGCCTGGCATGGTCAGATAAGAATGTGCAAATGCCTCAGGCTTCAGACTTCCTATCCTAAAAGATGCAAATATTAGAGCTAGAAGGTATCCTTGGTGATGATTTAAGAGCCTTGGAAGTGTAGATTTCCAGGGAGAAGGGTCAGGCTGAAGGGCCTGTTTATGTAACAATATGGGACAAACTGCCAAGAAGCCTCTCTTCTCTCCCAAAGCTGCGGGCTTCTCCATGTGCAGCATACTGATACACTCAGACAAAGCCCTATGCTTCTGTATTTAATGCACATTTAAAGGTGGCCAAACAAGACTTTCTTTGGAAACCACAAACTCTGTTTTTGCATTGGTTTTCTTCCCCAAAAGAACCTTTGTTTTAGCCATTGTTTTTCTCTTTAGCTGTGTACCTCAAGTCTCTGCTGAGAGTTTGGTCTGAATTAAAATTCTCAAA
>JAVLVB010000066.1:723307-753920 GCA_032876305.1 Orestias chungarensis | reverse complement strand
GGGAAAGAAAAAAAAGATCGTAGGCCTTCTGGAAGTCTTAACTTCAATCTCAGATGTAGAGTGTTAAGAGACCTTTAGAGGGAGCTAGAGAGCGAAATGGCCTTTACACCAGAGTGATGTTGTGGCTAACTTAATAGCTCGGCGGATGGACTTCGTTTTCATGTAATAAGATAGGCCCATGTTATAAGCCATCTTGATTATTATTCACACAGGATTAATATACACTACGACATTCAGTATTTTTTAAATTGCATAGGTTTTCTGTGTAAAAATGCGAGCACAAATAGTTTAATTAAATAGGTCAGCTGATCCCTTATAAATCCTCATATCAGTAGTTTGCTGTTGGATTTTTGTGCCTCGAGTTTGATGTGCGTAATGGTATTTGGCGTATTGTGCATTTGAAACTAGATTTTACTGAAGGCCTAGCTGTAGCGCTCCTGGTTCGCCACTGATGGTTAACCTAACATGACGTGGTTGTTCACTTACACTGACATGCTGAACAAGGAACGCGATCAGAGAAACAGCAGGCAAATCAGCAAAAACTGGAGCAAATATGGCGGAAAGGCAAGAAGAAAAGTGAATACAATTCGTAGTCTGTGTAATACATACTGTAGAGGCAATGCAGCAAATACGGTGCTCAGGTCAGATTGAGACCATATTTTCTAGCTTTTTGCCAATTGTGCAAAGAACAAAAACTGCAACTCACCCTGAACATCCACAAACTCAAACATGGTGGTGGGACCCTTGTGTAAGGAAAGTCTTTGTTCAGCTGAGGCTGGAAGGCAGATGGAAAGATGGATAGAGTTAAATATAGGGTAATCATTGAAGAAGAAGAAAACAGCAAGAGGCTGAAGAAGACTTGGGGCTTTTGTGGAGTCTGACCTTCTAAACTGATAAAAACTGTAAATACAGAAACAGAGGTACAATGGGACGGTTTATACAAAAGCATTTTCAGGAATGCCTTCAGTATGAACTGATTCAGCCAAACTACCTGCGCTTGAGCAAGTTTGCAATTAAGCTTTTAGGTACATACTCCAAAAGAGTTGCAGCTGTTCCAGCTGTGAAAGTTTGGTTCTAACAACTATTGGCCAAATTGAGCTAAACACAAATGTACACCAGGGTGGTCCAATTTTCTATTGTAAAACACTTGGACAGCTTTGGGTTGTATAACAATTGGTCTTTACCATCATAACTGAATAATCATTCTCTCATCTCTCTAAAAGTATATATATATATATATATATATTAGATCTTTGGCTTCAATAACCTTTTAAAAATGGATTGACAGCAAAGTTTACAGGTATGTTATTACTATGACCTCTAAAGCTTCACCATGACCATCTTTTATGCTTATCTGGAATAAGATACCCTGTTAAACGCTATCCTCATTGATTTAACAGCATTCATGAAGATCATGAAGAGTTTTATAGATCATAATTAATTTGAAGATCGGAGAACAATCAGTCAAAACATTTCTCATGCATCTTAATAATCACCCCCCCCCCCTTCTTTCTCATCCTCACAACTCAGTTAAAGAGGAACGATCAGTGGGCTGCATGTGTTATATCCTAGCACATATTTTCATGCAACTCTTTAACACTCCAGAACAGGAACAAATTTGCTGTGAAACCTCCATAAAAATCGAACCTTACAAACGGCAAATGTAGCAGAAACCGGCATTCTTTATGCAAATTTAAAACCAATGTGTCTTCTTCATTGTTTCAGCTGTGCACCAAGGGTGAATGATGGGATTTTCTTTTTTTTTGGGAGAGGGAATATAATGAGAGGGCAACATGTCAAAGCGATGTATGAGAAAGGTAGAAGCGAAGAGCAGTAGGGTCCGTGGGGCGGGAGGAAGGTGAAGGCAGGTCTCCGGCTTGCCAACGTGATTTCTTACAAAATATCTCGAGACTGCGGTTTGACCGAAAGCTCTGTGTGAGGGCCACAGTGCTTTCGATCTGAGCAACATTAATCATGTTTATAGGTGTTATGAAACAGGATGCGTGACTTTTGGAGGGAGACGTTTGTGTGGGTGTGTGTTAGTGTGTAAGTGTGTGTGCTCCACATGGAAGAGAATAGGCATTGCTCCTTCCAATGAGTGAGAATAACAGGATGCGCAGTTTTGTTAAGATGTTCCTGTGTTTCGGAGTTAGGTGCATGTGCGCCTGTCCTCAGGAAGGAGTTGCAAGCGTCCCTTTTAACTGACCAAGCCAAGACCACCACCCACATCAAGCCTACCGTGGTTATCTGCTTTATATTTACACCATTGTTTCGCAGCGCAAGCCCTTTGCATCCTCTTTTGCTATAGGTTCTGAACATAAACACTGCAGAAAAGACCAAAACGGAGCACGTTCACGTAGAACTTAAACTAACAAATAAGTCCACAATGTGGCCAGAGGCCACGATCCTGTGCTTCCTAACCTTTATCCTCATGCTTGTGTTAAGGAGATCCACGGAGGCGACAGCCTTGGCCTGCAACTTTATTCTTTGTAGAGGCCTGGATGTTTATTAGCTCCTCCCTGGAGGAAGGGAAAACCGCATGTCTGTGTGTGTCTCAGCCCATCTGAAAGGCTTTTAAATGAAGTGAGGATTCAGAATTCACTGTTTCGCATTAATCTAATGCCTCGGCTCCTTTACTGCAATGTAAGTGCATATAAACGAGGATAAAATTGTTTATGCTGCCGTAAAGAGAAAAGAAAATGAATTGAACACAGTCTCTGACCAGCAGGGCTGATGAGCAATCTGGAAAAAAAACCTGCTTTTTTTTAAACAAACATAGATACATACATCTATTATTCCTATGGATTCTTCTCACCTGGATCGATCATAAAATGTTTTACTGATGTGGATATTATTTTAATATTTAGTATTTTAGCAAATATATGAACTAATTTTTGGTTTCCACTCATTTACATAAAAACATGTTCGGAACTGCTGTTGGATGACAGCAGTCACTGTTAGTTGATGTATCTACGGATTGAAAAAAAAGGGGGAGTTTTCAGTCTCAATGTATTGAATTAGTATCAGCAGTATACAATCTTTGTTCCTATAAATTAGATACAGAGGTCTTCTTTAATCATCATGTTTTGGGACTTTCTTAAAAGATTCATTAGTTTCTCAGATGAGATGTCTGATATCTGGAGGACAGGAAAGCTTTGCTCTTTCCGGAGTTTGGCTTAGTGGTTCCAGTTTTGTCATGGTGGGTTTTTTTGTTTTATTTTGTTTTTCTTGGGGGGGGGGGGTTAAACATATTGCTCTGTATTTTTACTTTGTGTGTGTGTGTGTGTTTGTCAGGTTTGTTCTCGGTGCAATCTTACCTGTGTTTTACGTTTTCCATGTTCTCCTAATGCATTTACGGTTTTCTACAGAAACAGTTTATATCACTGTCCAAAAACATTGAGTATAGTAAGCATCCCTCAGAATAGGTGTGGGTGCCCGGCCTAGGTGTTAGGCCTGGCATGATGCTGCTACAGTATCTCACTGTTCAGCTGTAAGAATAAAAACAATGTTCCTGCTTAGTCTAGTAAAACATTTGAGCTAATTTGAGTTTCACATTTTTTAAAACAGGTTTCTAATAATACCAAATATTAAGTGCAATCAGGGTCTGTTAAGTAAACTACAGCTGTTGCTGCAGACAGTCTGTTCCTATATCTCTGAAAGCAGTGATGGTTTCTAAATTTTTATTTTTTTTCATTTTTTAAGACTATCATGTTGTAAGTTACCATCCTGATGGACTCTTCGTTTCCCTGATTGCGCTTTCGGCTCGGAGGCCAGATTTAGGAGGACGACTCCAGCGGTGTTCAAGAAATCTTTTACCCCCCCCAAAAAAAAAATCTACACCTTCACCCAATCCTGTCTGGCAGAACAAATCCCTCTTGATCTCAATGCCTTGTTGATGCAGCGCTGGTGTTTAGTTTGAAATGCTTCACAAACCATGTCAGCTGATGTAAACAAGCGTCTGCCTTCTAAATTATGGCTAACAATTTGATCAGGCACAGAGATACAAGATACTAAATGTCTTTTTCATGTCATAACAGTAATAGCTAGGACTGCCTTCTCAGTCTGAATTCTTACAAGGCTCAATTTGTTTCTTTGTTTGTTTTGAATATATTAAAATATATATTTTACAATATGTTTTAGTTTAAAAGCTTTCAATCTCCTTATTGTGAGATGTTTTAATTTTTTGTTTAAACATAGACCAGTATGAATTTACCCAGGACAGCTATAAATAACCTATATGTTATGTAGAATCATTTGCTTTGTACTCGTTTGGGTCATTTGGCTCCACTGTTCAGCTCAATTGTATCATTAAGGCCGGGTTTGTTTTATTCCCAGCCTATTTGAGTAAATAAGAACCTAAATGGTTATAACCAGTCCGCAGTCCGGCAAAATTGATTTATTTAATCAGACATGAAATGCTCGGAAGAACAGATGAAAACACTTGAGCCTTCATGTCTTGGGTCTATCACGACCTGCAGCCAAAACGGGGAAGTAGAAATTGGCTCTTTTTGCAAAAGCTTTCCTTGTATCCAAGTCATCCTCATCACTCACACAGTGACATTTAAGCATTTAAAATATTTAAGTAGTTTTCCAGAAAGGAAGAAAAAAAAAATCATGTGAAAATACCAACTCCTTAGATAAAGCCCAGACAACTCTATCTTGTTTTATCTAATCCTCAGAATCACAAACAGAAGTCTGAGGTTTTATTTCTCATCATCCAGAGCGACAGTAACAAGTATTTGCAGACTTTTCACCTTAATCCTTCACCATTTGTACACAGTACCATAAGGAATCATTCCAGTTGTCTGAAATTCCTGAAAAGTAAAACTGAGGTCCCTTCACCAGTCTGTCAAACATTACAAGAACTCATTTTGCACTTAAAATCTCTGCAGGAGCATGATATTGATGTAAAACCGTGGCTTCCTCCAATTTAGGGTCTCTTCACAAGTGCCTGCATAAGAACACATAGCGTCTGTCTTTGTTTCACACTAATCCCTCTCTTGCTGTGCGTGTTAATGGTTTTTTTTTAATTTTTACTATCTTCAGACTTCCGCTTCTCACCTCCTCTCTTTAATCTGATCTTCTCTTCAGTCACAACTGAACAACAAGTACCATCAAAAGTACAAATTCATACAGTCGTTGATTTTTAAACATTATAAACCTGTTTCGATACGCTACGCTTGGTGTGTGCTGGCCTTCCTGAGCAAAACACACAACCTTAAACTGTGCTAGCCTTGTCTCAAAGGAATAAAACTCTCCCAGAGACTAAATTGGTAATTCAGGGTTTGTCTTTTTTTTAAACATTTGTTAATAGCTTTTCTTTAGATACGCACATATTCTGCTTATGAAGGTCTTTCGAAACACCAAATATTTGTTCTGATGGGTAATCTTTGGTGATGGTGATGTTCTTAGGCTCAGCAAAACATTTTAATCCATGACGCCACCTAGTGGGAACACATAACATCCAATCTGGAAATAATTTAAACATGAAACCAAGGGTTAAATGACAGTGTAGTTATCATTTTATTGAATTATGTTATATCAATAGTTTCTTATTCTTCCCTCAAAATTGACTTATTAACTCTTAACTTGGCTTTGAACTATCCCTCACTTAATGACGCATAAATACTCAGTGTGCAGCTATAAATGAATTTTTCATCATAGCCTCCCTTTTAGGATTGTACTAACAATACTTTTAGGTAAAATTATAGTACATAGGCTTATTACATACTTTAAGTCTTTGCTTCTGTTTAGTTTAAGACTGCAGTTAATGTAAACGGCAAATTATGCTAAAAACATTTTTACATGAGACAAAGGAAAACTATTTTAGCACATAAATATCAACCTACATATTTTTTTTTTTGTTCATCAGGACGGTACGGTTGATGCACTGGTAGTTGTTGTCTTGAGATCCTGTAATGACCTGCTTCTGCTCGCCCCTAAAATAAAACCCCAAACCAAAAAGTGACCGAACTTTTATGGCCGCTGCCCCTAGGCTCTAGATTCATCTGTCCAGGCACATCCAACCTGCAGGATTAGCTTAAGTTTTCTAAAACCTCGCCTAAAAGCAGCAATTATTCAATCAAAAGTGGATACTTGGCAGAACATTTTAATTTAAACGTTTAATTAATTAATTTTACTTGGTATCCTTTTATTTTCACTTCTTTGTCTTATCATCCATGCCGTTTTAACCTGTACAGCGTTTTGTTCAACCCCGGTTGTTTTTAAATGTGCTTTATAAATAAAGTTTGAGTTGAGAAGAAATACTTCCCTTTAACTGAAATAACTATTATAAAGTATGAGCAATTATCTGCTGCGGCCGACTGGGTTGAAGAAACCGAATGTTTTAATACAGAAACGCAAAGAGGCAGGGATACAGGTGTGCATTTTATGGACAAAGAAAATAAGGGGAAACCCAACAATGGCAGCAATATTGAAAATAACAAATGAGCCTGTTAAAGTGATGCCTGTGAATGAAAAATTGATAAACCTGCTCATTATCACGGGTATAATGTGATCTAGGAGGTGAGCAGAGTAGTTTAGCTACAAAAAATTTGGATCAGAGGAAAGATGAAATGTTTGTTGTTTCCCCGGCAACGTTGAAGCAAAAGCAGAACGACACTTTTCTGTAATTACAAGTTTTCATTTGAGAGAAATGGTTCAGCATGTTTAGTCAGCAAGGCTTAAAAAGGACATTCTGCCCAAATTTCAGGGAACAATCATCATATTTTAGACAGATTATTTTTAAATAAATCATAACTAATAGGAATCAATGAGTTTGATTGCCATTGTTCCGCATTTTAACAAGAAAACTGTAAAGGATTTGGTTAATTATTGTGTCTAAAAGTCAACAATAATTCTTTAAAGGCTTTTTAAAAATATAGTATACATAATCATACTGTAAAGTTTGTACAAACTTTACAATAACTTCTGTTATTGTAAAGGATTATCACCTAAACCTGAGGCGAGCCTAAATAAAAACAGCACTGTAATGTTAAAGAAATAAAACACTGTGTCGTTATTTTGAAGGTTCTTTCTGGAAAGAGATTTTTTTTTTTGTACTTTGAAGACAAAATATTTCTTGCTGTTTTCCACTTATCCACCTTCTGTCATCTGTCGTCCTCAGGGTCTTTCAATGTGCACCTGCGGCCCCCTGATCCCCTCTTCAAAGTCATCTTCTGGCTCGGCTACTTCAACAGCTGCCTCAATCCCATCATCTACCCCTGCTACAGCCGCGAGTTCAAGCTGGCCTTCATCCGGATCCTGAGGTGCCACTGCCACCAGCAGAAGCGCCCGGGGTGGAGAACCTACAATTACCACTCCTCCACTTTCCGCTCTTCTGGAAACTCCAGGAAAAGCTCAGCGGATCACACCTGCAGCTGGCTGAACGGGAGCCAACGCACCCTGCCGTCCTCTGCCAGCCCCAGCCCCAGCTACCTGAGTAAGGGCCTCCCCCCGTGCCCAGAGGGGGAGACGTTGTACATTTGGGGAGCCAATACGTCAGCCCCCTCCACACCAAACCTGCTGCCTGGCAGCCCAGCAGACTGTGAGCAGAGAGGGGACGGAAAAGAGGGGAAGGCGTCCCCCGAGGTGACCACGGGAAAGGTGTTTTCTTTCTCGTTTGGGAACATTAAAGACAAACGAGGGCTCCACAGGGACATTGTCATGCCTGATGACAAGGTGTGACTGTGGATGCATTATTCTGAATACAAGCTTTACAGGTTTCTCCAGACGTGGTTTGTGATGCTATGTCCGTGGCATGTCATCAGTGATCAGTGTGAGGTGCAGATGTTTTCACTTACCCATGTCTGTTTGTAATTGATAAAAGGTTTCTGTCAAGTAAACAGTGGCCACTAAAATGCAAATATACCTGTTTGCTGCCCTCTATGGATCAAATGAGACCTGCATGTCCTTTCAGTTGTACTTGGAAAGAAATACAAATTTCTGGAAAACAGAACACTCCATACTTAAAAAAAAAAATAGTTTTACTTAGACTCATCTTCTTCCCTATAAAGTCTATTGTATAAAAAATAAAATGAAAAAATACCCTTCCTCTTTTAAAACAAAGTAATAAAACATAGGAAGATCTTTCTGTTGCAGTTGTTTGACATCCTCGTGGTATTTTGTGAAAATATTGTGTATTTTTCTGCTGTGCGCACAATCTTCAGATATATCGTAAGTGAGTTTGTAGCGATGTGATGGAAAAAATAAACTATAAAATTCCAATACTGTTTTGGATTCACTTTAATTTCACTATTAGGGAACAATTGTTAGCTTTTTTTCCCCTCGAAGACATTTTGTTGTCTAAACAATGTCTATGATAATTTGTTCAAATGTCTTGAATCATTCTCCTGCTGAAAGACTCAATAATGATCCTTGGATGTGATGCCATGAACCTTTCGAAGTTTTAGAACACCATTCGGCACATCTGCCTAAATATAGCTGCGTTTACACAGCAGGCATCGCATTATCATAATTCTCCACAGGAAGCCAGACGTGGTAAACCATGAAGTAAACAATGGCTAAAGCAAGCAGTGGCAAGTTTGGCTTTAGTTTTTCTTGCTTGCTTTATCATATTATCTTGTCGTCTACCATCACTCAACGATTCTAAAATTTATCCAAGGATGCTGGTTCTTATTCCATTTGACTCTTATGGAGAATGAAACACCCACCTGATAGTTATTGAGGTCATAGTCACTGCTATGCAGCAACTCAAAGTTCAACTTTCAATACAACTCTGTGGTTCAATACAACAAATTTTACAAAAACAACATCTCCCTCTCTTATTGGGATTTACACAACAGTTAGTTCAGAGCGAGTAATCTGACTGGGTGAGAGACTTTCTATGAGTGCTGATATTCAGCTAACAGCACTGGGAACTTTTCACAGGTGTATCACTCCAGTACACCGGTAGGGTAATAAAGGCAAAAAACAGCTTTTTATTCCGCTATTCCTCTGGGAGTAAACCAGCTGTCACAGATGTTAACTAGGATGTGGCAGGAGGCAGGGACACACTCGTCCTACACCAACCGCAGCCTGAGAGCCCCAGCAATCCAGAAACTGTCTGATGCGGGACTCGAAGCTTAAGAAATATTGCTTTATTAATTGGGCACCATCGTTTTATCTGGGCAAACTGCATGGGACCATGGAAGGTAGGAAAAAGTAAACCACAAGTGTGCTCTGAATAAACCAGTATTTCAAACTAAAGTTTGTCATTGTGTTTGGCTTGATGAAAAAGGCTACAAGCAGCTGAGTTAACATGCATGAATTAGCTTTAGCACCCCCATGGGTGTGGTCATCACAATCACATTTATGTGAAGCAGACAATGAGAACCGCTGCTGGTGAGTAGAGTTAAGAAGCATGATCTGACAAAGCCTACCAAACAAAGAGAACAAAATGACTAGCATCTGTCCTTACCCAAGAAAAAGAAATATCCACAACATATACAACCAAGTGCACTTCATACCACGTTGTCAAATAAAATGCTAGTAACTAATTAAGGGCCGCAAACATTTTGAACTATATACAGTATTACGTACAGTAATCTTTGATTCATTGTCAAAACATTTCCAGAGAACTAAACCACAGACAAATAATTTGGTCCCTATTAGAGGTAATCCAAAACCATGAACAACACAGGTTGATGCCAATGTTTTCTTTGATCATGTCATCTAAAAATAATTGTGGTGTACTGACTCTTTTCCTGCTGGCAAAGCTGCATTGCTTTATGGAGCACATCTCTGCAGCTTTGAACATCTAGTAACAAAGTTTTTTTAGGGCATTCTTTGCCATACGTCTTAGATTGGATGGAGAAGACCCATTATGAAGACTTGCCTAATTTCTTCATTAATTTGGACACTGGTTCGGACTTTGACTAAGCCCTTTTAACAAATATGTTCAAATCGTGCTAGTAGGTGAGCCTCCGCCTAGTCTTGTGCAGCCTCTGACACTTTATGTCCAGCGTTTAGCTCCATTTGTCATTTTAACAACTCTGAACAGCTTCCCTGCTGAAGAACAGAGTTTACCACAGTATGATACTGCCATAACGATGAGTCACGAAGATGACGTGTCCTTGTCATTCAGCATTTTGTGCAAAAACACAAACAGGAACTAAAACCTTTCTCACCAACTACTGGGAGTGCACATACCAATTTAATGAATAGCGGTAGGTCAATGACGTAAGGTCACTCGAATGTGGTCTCTTACCTCTGACAAAATATGAGATGCAAAGCATATTGAAGTTTGTAGCTGTAAAATGCAGTAAACTCTGTCCAAACCACAACAAAAAAGAAAAATATCTAACTACCAGAAGTACACAAAGGGTCTGGGAATTTTTCAAAAAAGGTTAATGAAAAGGAGAAGAGGCAGAAAAATGAACTGAACAGACAGCAGGAAATTGCCTTAAAAGCAACCACAGGAACCATTGTTTTTTCTTTTTTAAAGAGAAACTGAAACCAAAAAAAGAAAGAAAAAGTGTTTTCTGTCAAACATTTAACAAATTGCAGCTGTGTTTGTGGCCTTTTTCCTGCTCCAATGATGAGGTACTCAATCATCCTTCTAATAGAGGAGTTGAGATTTCATCCTGAAACAATCTGAACATCAGACTCAAAGCTCCTGGTCTCAGAATCACAGGTAGATTCTCCTAAGCCGAAACGTTTTTTTTTTTGATTATCTTTATTCTTCAGTTAAAGCACCATTTAAACTTGATGTTTTGCTCAAAGTTTTTGTTTCCCCTTTCAGATAAAAATTCAGCCACTTCCTTGTAAAGGTTTTTGTTCCCCCACCTAGATCCTGGCTTCAATGGACAACTTCCATCTCTTTGTAAAAAACCATTTATTTATTTGCAAATGTACTTCAGCATTTACATTGCATGACCTATTAAAAAAAGGAGAACATTTTGTCCTTGTGTTGTTTTTCTACTATAAAAGGGATAAACTCTTCTTTAATGTACTGACCTACTGGTCAAAATAACAAGCAGGTTATAGATTTTGTAATTCCATGTGTTGAGTTGTTTGCAGGAGTTGCAGAAAGCAATGAGCTGTGAGCATATTATAAATTCAAAAGTCTTATGAACCTGGAATGCAGTCTGATGGTAGGGATAATATCTACGTCATGATTTGAAAATATGAATCAGCTTGAAACTTTCTTCTGTGTGTTTAATCAACTGAAAGTAACTGATAACTATTGATTTGCAATGTTTCCCAGGTAAAACTGAAAGGTTTGATGTAACCTGTCGAATTTGCAATGACACGTAAATAAACAGAAGCGACCTAAACCTAAAACGACAAGGACAGCATTGATGAGAGATGCAGCAAAGAGGCCTGTAGAGATTTACAGCTTATGTAGGATAATCATTTAACAGGAAGTGTTCTCGGAAAGCTGGCCCTTTCAAGAGGATGAAATCAAAGCTGTTTAATGCTGGGGTAGGTAATCTAGTAAAGAATTTTTTTCTTTAGGCGTTTATTAAAACTGACATTATGTCCTAAAAGTGATAACCTGTGAAAATAACACAAAACAGTCTACTTTGGCTTCTCCTAGTGGTCAGCCATTTACCAAAAAAGCATGACTTGCAGTCGGCCGACAAACTCTGCTTAGTAGAGTCAATCTCACTGATATATCCCCTCCTGCTCACACCCTCCCTCCGTCATTCATTCGACCAATACTTCATTTCACCCAAGGCAGACATAGTTTCAAGGCATAATCATGAGTTAAATCCCCCAAAGCTGGTTGATACTCCACTTCCAGTTGTAACTGCAGCAAACGCTTCTTCAAATTGTACACAGCAACCATTGGGTTTTATTTGTAATAAAATTGGAAACTATGTATTCCTTTCTTTAAACTGCTGCACAGGCCGACATTTCTTTAAATCCATCTTTAATGTAGACAAGAAGTCACAGGAGATCTTAATAAAACTGTCAGTCAGATGTCTGACCGGACTAGATGAATACATATAAAAAAAGGAAACTAAAGGTCTACCTTTAGATGGTTAAAGCACTCATATAAACATTAGTAGCAATATATATATATATATTTCTTACTTTCAAGAAGCATTCAGAACTACAGCGAAACTACAGAATTCCTGTAGTTTCGCTACAGGAATTCTGTTCTCCTAACCTTTTATCTTACACTAAAAGAAAACTTTTCAAAAAGTTTTAAATGTACTTAATTTTCTTTTCTCATATTTTCTTGCATAAGAACCTAGCAGTTACTTAGAGTCTCTCCAAGCAAGTTTTAACTTGCTCAACAGGTCTCTGACAAAGAACAGATGAACAACCTAATTTAAACAACTTTACATGACACAATAGGACATTCCTTTCTGTGTTAAATACATTTTACATTAAATAAATTAGAGGAACCCCACAACATAAAAAACAACCCGTATATATCTCCCTGCGATATACAGAGAGGGCACAATACGTTTTACTGCACAAAGCTGGATTGACCAGTTAAGCTGACACTCATCCACTCAGGACACTCATTTCTACCAAACATACTTTTATTTTTTTCCCCACACAGATTTCGTCTGTCACATGACACATGAGCGAGTGGGAAGAAAAGGGCAAGAGGCAGGTTTAAGATCGTTCTGCCACTCCTTTGTTGACTCAAAAATCTTTCCACGGTTCCTCAGCTCTCAGTCGGCAGTATGGCATTTTCAGGGAAATACGAGCTTGAAAGTCAAGAGAACTACGAGGAGTTTTTGGAAGCAATTGGTGCGCAGATGTTTTTCACTTGGGCGTTCATACAGTGGGTAATCATTCATTTAAATTTTCACTTTAATTTGATGTATAGCATTGTTCCAACTACAGGGCTTTTGAAGGCTAAGACCGACCACAAAGTGGTGACCGACGTGGTTCAGGATGGAAATAAGTTCAGCTGGACACAAAGCATCCCCGGCTGGAACTACAGCATCAGCTTCACCGTTGGTGAGGAGTGTGAGTTGGAGTCAATGAAAGGCGTGAAATTTAGGGTGAGTCACTTCAGCCAGAATGAAGAATTGCAATATCGCTAACAATGTATTTTATGGTTAATGTTGTTGATTTGATCTTTGTGACCTAAAGGGTACGGTGACTATGAATGATGGGAAGATAGCTCTGAAATTTCCAGAATATTTCTTCACCGCAGAAATGGTTAATGATAAACTTGTAATGGTAAGAGGAGGCATTACAACTGTGTAAGTACTTCAAGCCTTCAGTTTGTGGAACTTAAATTAACGCTCTTTAGCTCTGTTTTCCATCCTATTCATCGTGCAGATTTGTGCAACTCCTGGAGAAAAGGGTGTGACTTTTACGAGAGTGAGCAAGAAGATCTAGAGCTGCGGGGCCGAACATGTTTCCCTGAAAAACTTAAGGACATAATGGTTGTTCTGGCCTCCAGAAGCAAGAGAGAGAGAAACCAACGAAGCCTTGAGCAGAACGTCTGCCAACATCACTTAAATAATTCAGCCATGAGTAAGGGGTTTGAGTTTGCAGAAGTGATTAAATTGCACAATTTCTTACTCAACAAGTTTTGAAAGCTCCTCACATTATAATTTTAACTGTTTAGCACAACACCATGTCAAATATTTTTGTACAAATATTTGACATTTGTCTGACAAACTTCATAGCGTTCTCGAGAAGATCGTCTTCGTAAATAATGTTTTTGCTTTGACCAAATGGACTTGGCTGAATCCAATCACAGCACTAAATTGTCCAGAAATAAAATAGCACACTTTGACATGCAGAATATAAATGCGACTGTATAGTTTTTATTGTGGTAATGGTTGCTTACTTTTCTTTTTTATTGAAATAAAAGGAATTCCCAAATAAGAAAATGTCTGCTTTTATTCTTTTACAAAACCAGCACAAGATGGGTTTGGTTTCTGGAGTGATACGGCTTTCTGCCAAGGCAGCACATAACATGGGGGAGACACACAAAAGAGAAGAAAAAAAAAAAGACAATTTCAGCCAGACCAATTTATTCAGTTCTCATGTCTGTACAGTAAAGTAAATAGGCCCCCCCCTGTACATATTTTAAAATGTACAAGGAATTTACTGCTAACACAGGCTCTAAATTTTATACTTAAATGTTTCATTTAAAGACTGGTCTATTAAAGTAAGTTCTAAATTGTATTTTGTTTTTTTAAGTAAATATTGGGTTAGTTTGACATTTTCACACTTACCTTTAACACCTTCTGTTTGAGATTCATTTGAAAATAATTAACATTTGTCACGTGTAAAGCCTGTACTCTATTTGCAAAACAGGGAGTTTAGCTTTCTCAAAAAGTTTTAAAATGTATATCTTTCTGTTTTAAACCAGAATGCTTAAGAATAATAAATAAAGGAAGTTATTAGTGTACTGGAACCTGGCAGAGAGACTGAAAACTAGTGCTGGAAGAAGGGAGCAGTGGACAGAAACAGAATAAACAAAAGGTGCCTGCAGAAAGCAACAAGACCGGAGAGTTTAAATACACACAGGAAGATTTGATTGTGACTGAGAAACTAGAGCATTTAATTAGAGGTGAGTGGGTGCAGCTGGAAAGAGCAGGTAGATAGAGATGAGATGATAAATAACACCTGGGCAGAAGAGAAAGTCAAACAAATTAGCAAACCCAGCATAAAAGGGGAAATAAAACAGAAAAAAGTATTATCAGTATTCAGAAAGAAATCTACATACGAACAATTGGAATAAAATTAATACAAAGAATAAACTAAAAAGCCACAACTAGTGAATAAATGTAAAAAAACAAAGGAAGCCAACAGCCTAAAACATGACAGAACATAACAATTAAATGCAAACTACTATAGAGTTTGCCTTAAACCAAAAAAAAGAAAAAAAGATGATTCCAATTTAGGAAGGTAACATTTTAGCCTTAACTTAAAAACTGGTGCTATTGAAATGGATCCAACTCCTTCATGCTTATGACTGGATCCGGGAATTTAATAAATATAATGAGGGAGGTTTTCTGCTACTTTGATTGCTATGTGCAGAGATAATCATTTACTTTACTTTAGTAAAAATGAAAGAGGGTGCTTATTGAGGGCCCTGAATACAATTAGCTGAATCCAAATGGGAATTAAGAACTAATAAAGGATCCAGTGCAAAGAGGCTGAGACAATAATAATGTGTTCTTGTTCTTTAGTACAAGGAAACTGTCTTGAAGCACCATTTTTTTCAAGAGACATGATGACTGAAATCTAGGGAAACGTATATTTCCACTATGCAATGAATAAGTTTCTGAAGCACAGTTTTAAAAATGCTGATCCTTTTACCTAAAAATAGATCAGACATGAGAATGTTGATTAATTACATGGTTCAGACTTTATGTCTTTGAGGTTTGTTTGCTCTATTTTTGCATGTAAATCCCTACACACACTTTTGGAATATGCTGAGTGAAGCTGATAAGAGTCCTTATTAACAGTGAGAGAAAAAAAGTTATTTTAGCACTCTGGACTGGAAGGTCACTCAAAAAAGAGTAAAGACTTGACATGCCCTGTGGTTTGATGAAACAAAAATGAAAGAGTTCGGTCATAATTGCAATTATCGTGTTTAGAAGAAAAGTATGATGCCTGTGAGGCTAAGAAATCAATCATGAGGCTTTCAGCAATACTTGAATGTGGTTTTCTAAAAGAGGGACTGGTGCACTTCACAAAACATTGCATATTGCAGAAAGATAGTCATTTGGATACATTAAAAAAAACCTTTCAAGAAATTAGCCAGGAAGTTAAATGTTGGGGAAGTGTTTTATTTATTAAGGAACTATTGATCAAATTGATTACTAAGCCTCTATATAAGCTAAGGACTATCAAAGTCACTGATCCATGATCTTAGTCCAATAGAAGATAAAAGTATTGAGCTGAAAAGTTGTGTGATAGCAAGTTGTTGCATAAACCTGACTCAGTTCTGTCAGGAGTAAAGGAATAAAAACTACTGCTAATTAGAAGCTTATGAACAAATAAGAGATACCTTAATTATCCCACCCAAGTCATGAGGTTTAATAGCAATTCTACTAAATTAAGTATGTGAATTTTTTTATGTTCACAGGAGGTAATAAAAAAGGGGTTTCTGTAATTGAGATCCTGAGGAATCTTGTGGCAGGATTCACCTTTCAGATTTCAGGAAACAAACCATAACCTGGACAAATTAACCTTGGTTTTACATGCTGTAGTTCTTTAGAGACGCACCTGAAGAGGAAACGTTAAAATAAGCAAAGCAAATCTATGCAAACATACATTGAAATGTAGCTGAATAAAACTACGAGTAAACACATTTGTATTGTTTTACAAAAGCACTTTAATGCCTTCTGTGTGGCATATTCAGCAGAGAAGGTCCTTATCTAAACAGACTGAGCAACACCAGAAATCATTTGTTTTATTTATACTTTATTTATTCCAATGGGAAATTCAATTTTAATGCTTTCATCATAATTTAGTTGTTCTTTTTTATCTCAAGCCCAAATTTAAAAATACGTAAGGAATTACCATATCGGGTGTACTATGTCTAAATTGCCACTGGGAGGCGCCGTTGTCCTTCTTACAAAAACACGCCTTTTCACATGAACCAGGAAGTTCTAAACCTAAAATTATCCTAGAGGTCCTTCGTTAAACTAAGTGCATCTAAATACGTTACCAGACAAGAGAACCAAACAATCAAGAAGGAAATTTAAGAAGATGAATCAACATAAGAATGCGCTCACATTACCTTATTAATGAATGTGATAACTCAAAAGAGTTGTGCATTACCTTTAGGTGAGAATAAAATTGTTTCATTCAAAAACCAATAAATTAATTCTAGCATATATTTGTTTTCAGCCGCTTTGAGTAAATAACAGCTTTTGCCATATTTCCAGCTCCAGGTCTTTTCTGCTGTCTACAAACCGGGCAATTAACTTTTTTTGGCCATTCTTCTTTGCGAAATAACTTAAACTCATTCAGGTTGAGGGGATTTTTAGATGAATAGATTTGGATCTATATTTTGACTAGGCCAAGAGTTTTGCTGTTTGTGGGTACTGGAACCGTCAACCCCTAAAGAAACAGCCTCGTCAGGATGGATCAGTTCTGTTCATTCGACTTACATCATGACTTTCAGCACGATAAATCAAAACGGTTCCTGTAAAACCAGTTGGCTCATACTTCCAGTCTAGTTCGGGAGTCCAAGCACGATGGCATTACAAACATCTTTATCACGCACACTTGGGAAGCTTGCTTGTAGCGTAATGGGTTTGCATCGTGCCAATGATAAGTGTGTAAACGTTTTTCCAAAAGTGGCAGCTAAACACATTTTTATCTCCACATCCTGTTTCCAACATCGCAACTCCCTTGCTGAGCCCCATAGTGGTGCTTCTTTCTTACATTGGTTCTGGAGTCAATATTCAAAAGAAACCATCTGTGGGAGTTTTTACGTTTGAATACAAAGGCTTACAGCAGGATGGCCTGAAGGAAGACCACCCCCTCGGCCTGCACCTCCACCTGTTTACAGATGGGCCCCTGAACACCAAGCATCTGGAAACCCCCCTCTTAACTTTTGAATTGCTTGCTACTTCACTTGCTATATAAATATCTGCAAGCATATGTGATCAAACCAACCACGCAAAAAGGGCTTTTGTCTAAATCAGGGTAATGACATCCAACCCGAACTTAACATTTCGTCCAGTTATCTTTTATATAAAGTATTTTAAAGCTGTTTAAAATAAATATCCAAAAGCAAACAGGTTTTTAAAACAGGTTTATAACCTTTAAGTCTTATAAAGCTGCACAACTACATGTCCAGTTGTCATTTCACAAAAAAAACAAGGTCTGACCAACTCAAAGTGGAGTTTATGTGTCATATGAAACTGTTGCCCATTCTTGCATGTAAAATAGCCTTAGCTCAGTCAGACTGCAGGAAGAGCATCTCTGAACATACATTTCTAGAATTTGACACTTATTGTCAAGTTTTCCTCCTGGACTTTTATATAGTTTTACATAATTCTATCAATTCTTCCATTAGCTCTAAAACAACTCTCTCTCCTGTAAATCACCCCTTAGCCTGATGCTGCAACCACTATGTTCCATTCTAGACTATTACACATACTACAAATACCAACAGCAGACAAGAGGAATTTTGGCAGAAATAAAACAAATCACTAAAGAGTAAAAGGAAATCTCGGCTGCATGAAAACTGTTGACAGTTGTCGGGTATTTGCAGAACAGGATGCAACTGCAGATCCAGAAGGTATCTAAACCAATGCCTTTAGTTTCAGGCACATTAAATGTAACATGTATCAGTAAGCGGGTGGGAAATTTAGTCTTTTTTTTTTTACTTGGCTATAAACGAACCCTTGTTAGCATGAACCTCCCTATTCTATTATACATTTACCCCTCCCCCCAGCCCCCCACTGTAGTCTGGTGTGTTGCAGCTTGTGTGATTTCATTGTGTTCAGTGTAAAGATGAAGGCAGTGAGGCCAGCATTGTATCAAAGCATAATGTCCTGTGTGTGACAGAGTCTCCCGCCACTGAGTGGGCAAAACACTCTTTGACAGCTCTGACCGAGCTGTGGAGAGAGCAGATCACAGGATGACTGAATGATGACTCTGTAGATGCGTGGTGAGTAATGGAAAAAAAAATACTAACATAGGTAGCAAAACTGCATAATTACAAAATCAGAAACAGAAATAGACTTAAATAAAACCCCTTGCATAGTGCCATCAGCTTTAATCCTGGTGGTTGATTTATGAATTGGCCTTTAAAAATTAACAATCTACTAAAAGAATTTAAAAAAAGCACCACGTTTTTATTCTAATAATATCTAAAAGAGTCTTAACTGTTAAAGTCTTGACTTGCGGTAAATTAATCCTCGGGAATCAATCCAAAATGTACAAAGATCACCAACAGTGGAGTAACGCTGTAACAAACTTACTTTTAATTTAAATCCTATGATGTTAGACCCATAGACTTTTATTAGGTAACCCATAGCCTTCTGTTTGTTAGCCGATATAAATATGGCACCTAGGTTTATTTCTCTAAACCAGCAGTAGCCATACCCGTCAACAAGGACCCATATTTGTCTGTCCATATGTAACATGTATATAGACGTTTATGTGAAGAATAAAGATCCTAAATGGTTTCAGTATGAGGTTGTCTTTTTTTTTTCTGATATGTTTACACCAAACATGGGATTTCTTAATTATAGCCTGTTCTGCTGGAAGAACATTATTCCAGACATCCTGGTCTTTTCTTTTTCCCAATCAAGCTTTAATGTGGCCTATGTGTGTTTGTTTGTTTGTTTTTTTCATGCATTACAAGGTTTCAGCATGAAAGGTAAAAATGTGCTGTCCCTTTATTATCTTTCATATAACTAGAGGATGCTCTGAATCCCTTGTTGATATATTATAGACTTCTTTCAGCATCTACAAGTCTGCTCTCAGCCTTCACTTCCTTGAACTTGTTGCCATTTGTTTCAAATGTCCTCCATTTAAACACCATTTTTCAGATGGTGGAAACTGTTTATATATTCAGGTGAGAGGTTTTAAAATCCATAATAAGTTATAAAAGATGCGACTGGTCTCTAACATCATTTCACCAGTAAAGATCAAACTATACTGTGTTTTAATTGAATGGCAGTGAATGAAAAATGTAATTGTTTAAGAAAATGCTGTAATAAGTATTATATTCATTATAATTGTTTGGTTATATAGCATTTCCATTAATTATAAAATATTTAAATATGTTACACGTATTTTTTGCCTGCCTGACATCAAATATACTTTGGATTGCCAGAATAATAAGTTACTACTTAGTAATTTGTATTTACTAGGCGGTTTTAAGTTTCACTGTTAGAATATGTCTGGAAATAAAAAGTTTCATTAATATGTTTTGTTTAGTATGGTTATGGTTTACAATTTCAGCAGATGAAAAAAAAAAAAAAAAAACTAGTCTCAGAAATCAACTCAAACGTGGGTTTATTTTTCCGTGGCACGATGATAAAACATTTATCATTCAGCGTCAAATAAACCAAGACTACAGGTTGTTATACAGAAATAAAAACATAAATGTCTGCGGTCTCATTTCATCACTATTACAAGAACCCATGTGGTCTGGTGAAGTGATTGATATCAGCACCATTCATGTTTAAGGGAAGAAGAAAAAAAGAAAACTCAAAAGCTGAAAGTATTCTTCAATATTTATCTTGTAACATACAGCAACAATGTGCAACATATTCACTGTGTTAAGAACCGAATGCCCTCTAGTGGAGGTCAAGTAAAGTTACGCATGTAAGTAGAAAACAAATAAGTTAATAATGTTGAACCAGTGGTTTATACATGTCAGTGATGGCTGTGTACAGCAAAAACCCAAAGACAACTTATTGCACCGTTTGACACCTCAACAAGTCGCAAACAGAAGCTAACAAGAAAAAAAAAAACAAGTTCACTCAAAAAATATAATTAAAACATCAGTCATATATGGAATGTATAAAATATAACAAAATGGTACAAAGGAAGAAAAAGAAAGGGCAGGTTATAAATCACTTCAGACATGTGTTCAGTGAGTGGAACAAGCAAACAAGGCTATAGCAGAGAGACCAGTGAGAGCTGCAGCTGCTGAACGCCACGCAATGAGAACCGCTTCAACTCATCCAAAGACTTGATGTCAAACTTGACAACTGGTGAGCACAGTGTACACCACAAACAAGAGTGTCTTTGGCTTTAAAGCCAAAACGTTTAAACCAACAAAGGTCAAACACTTTAGTAGTTTATTTCACTTTTCAATGACTTAATCCAAATAAAATAAAAAAAACAGATCATTTGGATTTGGTGCCATCATTTTATTCACCCATTAACATGGAAAATAAACTATAAAATGATAAGTTTGGATTTTTTTGAGGTGATGTTATCAGCGAACATTGGGCTTACCTGCCACATTTTTGGTCTAACATCAAAATGCTGTGTTGTGATTCTGCTGCATTTTCCACTAAATAAAAATACACTGGTTTAAATTTGTGCCCGTATGCAGCTCACCAAATCAATGCTACTTTACCCTGTTTTATTCACGTTTAATTGTGTAAAACATCCACACAACACATTAGCCTAAACATGTAATACCTACTGTGAAACACAGCAGTGGCAGCTAAATTCGGGTTTTAGGTGTAGATTAATTATCCACAAAAAAGGAATTTGAAAGTGTCACCTAAAGGGATAGTTCTGATTTTTCTGCCCTCTTATATTATAAAACAAGAAAAAAGTCTGAAGAGTGACGGTGTTGGCTGGCCGTCAGTGCGACATCAACATGGACGCTGCTGCACTTTTTCACACTTTGTAGTCGTTTAATTACCATCCAGGCAGGATCAGGACTCCTGCCTGGATGGGATTGATGCACAACGTTCATTATTGCTAAAATCTAAGAAAAAACAGCCATGGTGTCTGAATAGATGTTAGCCTTAATCTGCTCGGAGGATTTTTTTACTTTCCTATAACCGTAGTTCTTATATATGCATAAAACTGTATTTAAAGCAAAACCTTTGTGGTTGTGGATACTTTAAGAAATCAATTCATAACAGAAATCCTAATTTAGAAGAAACCAAACTCATTACCAGCATTGTGACTTCCTGTAAACACATTCCCACCTCTGGGAATCTGTTTGCAGGAAGTGAAAGACATGGTTGGAGCTTTACAAATTTGGAAAACAATTAAAGATGTTCAAACGTGAACCCAGCAGCTATAACAAAGAAAACAGAAATGCATCCAGTTAGTGAGATATACAGACTGATCTAGAGACGGGTCAGATGGGGTGGGGTGTAGCACTGATGCAACATTAGCATCTATTTTAAAGCACAAAAAGCTGAGAAAGGAAAAGAAAACAAGGCAGCTTCAGCCTTAAAACCTGAGCCTGAACAAATAGGCAAAAAGAAGACTACACAGTGGATTTCTAAATTGGTATAAAAAGCTACTCTACATCAACCATAATGAGATAATAATAAAAAGAACAAAAACAATTATAAATAAAAGCTATAACATGTTTCAATGGCATCATATTCAAGTAATCTTGAGAAAGTCCCTGATAGTGGTTCATGTAAACATTGGCGTCATTAACACAGACAGCACCAACAGTTCCAAAGAAGGCAGCAGCATTTCATATTTACAACACAACAAAACCTCCGCGTCGTCTTCGCCAGGCTGGTCCGGTCATTTCGGTTTGCGTTTCAGACGTGAGAACGACGGTACGAGAACGCTCGCAAAAGAGCGACGTTCAAACCGGCGTGAGTGAGGGCTAAACTTTGGAAGGAGGAGGAGAAGGAAGAGAGAAAACTGAATACCACAGGCCTGTTTGAGCCAATCTACGTCACCTGCTGAGCACGTTTGAAGGAATTCTGAGAGACGTCTTTCAGCTCTTCACATCAAATCTTAACTGATTTAGGAGGGGAAAGAAAAAACAACTTCAAAGGCATTCAAAACCTTTTTATACTCTTCCAGTAAAGCAATAGGCCTCTGTTTACTTCATTCTATCTTTAGTCTGAAGTTGGCTTACATAAAAAAATATAATCAGCCAGATTTCCTGTGAAATGTGTTACATTTTTGGGATTAAAGGTAAAAAAACAAACAAAAAACAACAACAAATGTCGAGCAGCAAGACGCATTTACCACAGATACGTTGTGTTCTGTGCACTTCTTCTAAAATTGGCTCAGCTATCTCACACACAACTGAGAGCAGGCACTGAATGAGGTGGGCGTTTGATCACACTGCTGCTTTCATCTCATTCACAGTGATGACAGTCTCATAATAACACGCATTTATAAAGCCAGTTCAGGATTTGGCAGAAGGCTTTCTGATTCAGCCCCGGAGTTTCACTCTGAGGCAGAGGAGCGTTCGTCACGTCAGCGTGATGACTTCCACTGGGTCTGTCTTGCCTTTGGCCCTCAGCTTACGTTTGAGGCGTCTGTGTGGGAGCGCCGCAGAAGCCGGGGTAGCTGAAGGTGTTGCCGTGCTGACGGAGAGGGAGAGGAGGTCTGTGAAGGGGTAATGTGGGGTGGGGAGGTGGGACGAAAGCATGGCGGTGGATTCCCGTCGGGGTTTGTGCTCCCTCTCCGTCTCCTGGCGTCACCTGTCAAAGCAGCCGGCTGTGAACGTGTGATGTGCCCCCAGGTAACCCCCACTGTAGGCCATGCTCAGACAGTGCCGTGGCTCTCCAGTGAGGGACATCTGCACAGATATGGGGCTCTGCACGGGCAGTGCACGCGTCGCAGGCTGGAGACCCGAGGTCAGGCTCGGGTAGGAGGGGAACGCTCCTCCATTAGTGATGGAGGGGGCCCCTGTTAGCAGGCCCATCCTGTGGCTCTGGAGGAAGTCCTGAGACATGTTCACCACTGGGCCCAAGGCCTGAGAGTCAGCGAGGGCTTGGAGCTGAGACAGAGATGGGGAATGCTGTGAGAGGTGTGTGAAGCTATTTGGCTGGAAAAGCAACTGTGGCGTGGAGGAGGTGGAAGAGGATGAGGAGGAGGCTGGTCTCTGGATGGCAGATACTGGAGAGAGGTGAGACATATGGGGTTGACACTGCAGAGAGGAGGGCCGGTGGGGAGGGGTGGATTTGGTTTTATTGGCCTCCTTTACGTCGTTATCATGAGCCCTGCCAACAACAACACAAACAGGAGAAATAAGTCAGCGCAATTTTACCCATGTTTAAAGTTTGTGCAGGTTTTAGTCAAAGGAAAAGACTAATTTAAATAAACAATATTAAAAGCACAATAACACGCAGTCCTATTTAATTATTCTGACTCCATGTTAAACTGTTTAGTTTAGAGTAAAGCATTTTAATGTGGCCCAGTCAAAGTTCAGCCCCTAAACACCATAATGAATCTTTGGCTTGCTGATGTTCCATAATATTCACCATCCAATCCAACTGACCATCAGCTATTTAACACAGAGAAATGTCTGCCACCTTCGAATATCAGTTAGAGAACATGAGACTGTTCAAAGGGTACTAATACTTTTACAGTGCACTCTAAACCGCAGGAGCAGCAGTTGTGTAACTCGTTTTAGTAAACAAGCCAGGCTTGTAATCATGCTCTTCTGGTTACCGAAATCTGCTTTGAACATGCTTTTGTGTATCCATATATGCGTGCGTTTGTGTGTCTTACAGCAGCATCAGCTCGATGCACGGGGTGAGGTGGTCCCAGGAGTACCCTGTGAGCAGGTGGAGAGCCGTTGTCCAGCTTGGGGAAATCTGAAGGCAAACGCGAGATGCTGCAACGCAAGCAGCAGCAACCTGAGAGGGTCTGAAGTTCAGGAAGGCATGATCTATGAGAAAGTGGGGGGAAAAAAGGATTTTTTTTACAACCAGCTTCAAAAACCAGAAATTTCCTTCTCATCATCTAAACTCACCCTGCAGTGAAACCTCCAGGAAATAGTGAGTATACTTGTCCATAAAAGCCTTGGTCTTGGACAGGGAGGACAGCGGCCAGCCGTTGTAGAGGTCACCCTCCTGCACTGCGGCATGGAGGT
The DNA here is from genome assembly GCA_032876305.1 of Orestias chungarensis. NCBI lineage: Eukaryota > Metazoa > Chordata > Actinopteri > Cyprinodontiformes > Cyprinodontidae > Orestias > Orestias chungarensis. The sequence continues at coordinate 729,469 of JAVLVB010000066.1, read as the reverse complement.
AGTAGTCGATAAAGTGGGCGGGCGTGGGCATGCAGAGATTCCAGCTGAAGGTCTCCAGCAGCAGCAGCTCCATTTTGATCAGGTCCCTCTTGTTCAGAACGAGGTTCAAGCTGCACATGAAGCCGAGAGAGTTCAGCTGCTCCAGTTTAGGGACCCGGTCCTCCTTCTCCTCAAATTTACCTAGAAAACAAAAAAAGAACAGTTCCTTAAAACACATGTAGCTTGTTTCTTAAAACCTCTAAAAAACATTCACAAATATAATAACTGAATATTAATTAAGCATCCATTCTTAAGAAATTTTTTTCTCTCTTGAGGATCACTATAAATAAAGATCAAGTCATAAAATTATTAAAACAATGACGTGACTAAATATACGAATAAACTGAAATTTAAGCAATCGCACTTACAGGAAAATCATTATAATATTAGATTTTCACACTAATTGTCCCTCTTTTCTGAACATTGACCTTTAGCTTCATGGAGATCAGCCGTTGTGTCAAGTGAGGATATAAACTGTGGTGAGACTGTGGTGGAATATAACATTCTTCCCAACTTCCCAGTCATGAGGACAAAGTGAGGAAAAACTGCAATTTTCTATTCAGGAAATGGAGCCGTAGAAACAGAATGGTGTTTTCAGGTTTAAAAATGTTTTCATTATTTTTCATTCATAATAAGAAAACCATCAGCATTTAAGTTATGCAAAAAGGTACTTTGTAAAGGATAATTTGATGCTACACAGCTGGTAGATCTAACATTTCACAAAGATCCTCACAGCCATACGAGCAATGTCACTTTAGTCTTCCCCCACCGAATTCAAAGATGTCCTGTTTTCCACAGCAACAGCCCTGAGGCCTCGGGGGTCCATGTGACCAATGAAATCGGTTGTTCCTGCCTTTAATCCGAGGCTCAGAGGCCTCCTCCAAAAATTAGGAATGAGGGTGAGGAGGGTGTCAGGTTACTCTGATACAGCCACGCGTTAACTACACACAGCTTTCAGCCAGGACTAGAAATGAAACCCAATAGTTTGTTCAGCATCTGTCATTTTGACTTTAAAATGTTCTCTGAAATTAAGGGGGAATTAATCAAAAGTACGAAAAGGTAAGAAAAATCTATTTAACATGGAGCAAAACACATCAACAATGACTATTACCAGAGAATACAAAAGGTATTCACCATTTCTGATTAAAAAAGTTGATAACATTTTGATTGGTAGGGATTACTACAATACATAAAAATGCTGTGCAAATATAAAAAAAGTCAATTAGTATTTCCAAATTCAATGTCCTTACTACTTATACTGACATAAAAAAGTCACTTATGGTGAAACAAGTTACTTAAGCAACTCTCCATGGACGTACTAGGAGCAGAAGGTTTCATACCCTTGTGCAAGGATTAAGAAGTTGCTGTTCAAGCTGGGAACAACAAAAAACCCTCTGTGGAGTTAATCTTTTGATATAAAACCATGGCAACCGAATACTGAAAATACGGGTGTTTATTGACATGGATGAGCGACAGTTGGAGGGAGCCATTGTTGTCTAACATGCCCTAGACCTCAATGATCCCTTTATCTTTGTGTCTAGAAGAGCGTCTTCCTACACACAGTGTAAGTTTTATCACCAAAGCTGTGACCTATCATTAAACAGGGCAGGAAGGAGGACAAGCGAAGGCAGCGATCTGCAGGCTGGCATGCAGGGAGGTGGGGGTAATGTGTAATTAGCAGGGAGGCAGTAATGGCGCTTCTCCAGCAGAACAGGACGCACAAGAACCAGAGCAGTTTACAGCCACCGCGACTCACTCCATGTCTGTGTGCAAACTTGCAACACCTCTCACCCTCCTATCCTCCAGATCAGCGCTCAATCTGCTGCTAGACACAAAACACAGCCGTAAAAAGCCGCCAGCGCCCCCAATCCATCCAGCTTCTTTGAAGTTGAGAGGTATAATGCAACCAGCCTCCTTCATTGAGCTCCCTGGCTCTGGCACAGCTGTGGAAGAGCTTACATGAGAACTACTAACGCAAATATGTTTAAAAGAGGACTTAAAATAATGGAAAACAACTTCAGCTGACGGCAAAAAAAGGAAGGCAACGTACATTACAAGCTTCAACCAATCAGGCGTCACGTTGTTTTGAACTCGATGCAGAGGAAACTGGCTAATCATGGTAAACAAGAACAAAAATAGGATATACCGATTTAAACTTAAACAAAATACATGTATGTGAGAATCAACGATTTCTAAACATTCAATTGTAGCCAAGTTGGTAAAATCAGTTTAAAATGTCTCAACCTAAAAACGCAACCTAGAATTTTAAAGTGACTTGGAGTCAATAGCTATAGAATATAGCATATTTATGCTAAAAAGCATAAATATGCATAGATAGGAAATATCTCATTTAAGATTGTTTATACCCTTTGAAATCATGATGATATATCACAGAACAACACTTCAACCTTCCTTATAAGCTACGTTTCTTTTATTACATTTAAAAAATCTTTTGTAATAAAATACGACATTTCCTGCTGATAAACTTGGAATAAACACATTGCAGGCACAAACAGCTACAATTATCAACATCATTACTTTAGAGCAGGATAATAAGCTACATTTATTTAAACAGCTTTCAATTCTGTCATGTTTATACCACCATTGTTCTGTTAACGATTGTGGGATGAATACTATCCACTTATCAGTGGACAAGAAGCTGGGTCAATTTAGAACAGACCATCACGAAGCAAAAACAAAACAAGATTAAATAAATACAAGCACGCTCAGTGCTTAGTTGCAATCAAAGACTGTTTGATATATATTTGTTATTTTTTTAACTGTGGCAAAAAGACATAAAAGGAACAGCATGCATCTGAAATTTTAACCAGAGACCATTTTTCTTCAAAGATACAGTGATAAACTTCAAATCAGTCTGACACTCTAATATATATATATTTTTTTGTTTTCAAATATTTTCACTTCATCCTTTATTTTTGGAAAAAAAACAACAACAACAAACAATTAGCATATGGAAAAATAAAGCGTCAATATCAGAGGGGAATGTATGTATGTATGTGTGTATATATATATATATATATATATATATATATATATATATATATATATATATAAAAACACAGCCTCTGTTTTATGTATTTTATCATTAACCTAAACACAGTCAATTCATCTGGACTTTGTGATGTGTATTTTATCTATCATCACAGTTTCCACCAAGTCCAGCCCACCAGAGCTGCCGTCAGGTCTCTGTTGTCAATCTCAACACAAGCTAAAAGAGGCGATGCATTCTTCTCTTGTGAGTTGAGCTCACCTGGAATGCAGGCAGCAAACTGATCCTATCTTATTTCAGCAAGCAGGACGAGATCATTTTTATCTCTGGAAAATGTTGTCGCCAAAAGCAGCAAACATAATTAATCAATCACATCTCACATCACCCACAGGTGATGCGCATGGTGAGTCAACAGACAGACATCAGAGGTTAAGGGTGAGGAAAAGGTAAGACCAGGATGCAGAAGCTTTTCTCATAGATGCATTCCCAGACGGGTTAATTTCTGGTTTATGTTATTCCACATTCTCTAAATTATGTGCATCAAACCAGGATAGTCTGTCAGACTTTGTTCATTTAGGGAAGAAAAATAAAAATGGCACTTCTTAATTTGGTTTGGTTTACTTTCCGTCTGTGAACCGAACAGCCTGGGAGATGCTTCACAGCTGGAGCAGCTCCTTGTTTGGGGCAGTGTTGCTCGGAGCAAGTAGATGTTTGTGGTAGAAAGAAAAGCATTTAAAAGATGATCAGAGTAAAAACAAACAATTGCGCCACAGAAGATTGTTTTTGTTTTTACTTTGGTAATCTAACTCACTTTCTATTTCACAAGCTGTTATGATCATGGTTATCCAGCATGTTACTCTGGATATTTGCAGCTGGTTCGCTTCATCTCTTTGGTTTGCTGCATTCCAGCAGTTAGTGAACTGCAGCGGGTTGATTTGGAAGAGCGCTCTGACCAAAATAAGCAAACTAACTGAGGAAACCAGCTCTGATTCGTTCAGGTGAAACTAAAAAGCTCTAGGGTGAAAGTATCAAGGCATGAAAAAGATAGACAAACAAAAATCTGGATTTTTAGGCTAAGAATAACAATAATTATAAACCATTAAAGAAGATGGTTTATACACATGTTAATAAATGTAAATGTACTCAAATAAATATAAAGAAAGGCTCTCTATATGAAAATCTAACCAAAAAAAGCGACAGTAAAAAAACATTTTACTTTTTGACCTATCACTATAAATGTATTTGGTAATATAAATACAGAAGGAGTTGAAGCTAAACATTTCTGAAAGACTCAGTTATTCACCAAATTGTCTTTTTCTCCGAGTTGACAGCTGAAGGGACCCTTCTTCTCCTCAAACATTTTTCTTGCTCTCTATGTCCTTTCCTGTGAGAGACAAGTTGGTCACAGCACCATCACATAATCTCTTTGTTCCCGCTCCTGGTCCTGTCAGCTCTGACAATACAGGCCCAAGCTGACCTCTGACCAAAAAAGCTGAATGCTTGGTTGACCACAGAGAATTGCAGAAAGTCCTGCTCTGTGCCTATCTGTTGGCCGAGGTTCAATGAGACGGGAGCATCCTGAATCTAACTTGTCAGGGACATTTTTTCTTCTGTTTCAAATGAATCAGAATTGCATTACTTGATAGCATTTCACTTAAAACCAGTCTGTATGACATTATACACTTGTTTTGAATGCCTTACCGTTCCATGAGAACGGCTTAAAAAGTGAACTGATATCTGTGTTATTCTACGTTTTAGGACTTCGTGTTGGGTGGTTCGGTTGGAAAATGTCCCACCTCCTTTGCCTCTATATTCCCTGTTTAACATCAGCAGGCGAACCCTAGCTTTGAAGCGCTCCCTTTCCACCCCCCCTCCTCCCGGGGAATGTTGGGTTTGCTTTTACGGGGTGCTCAGTACCGGGACTCGCTCTCTACACCCTACGCCGACAAGCAGAGAGGAGCAAGGAGGAAACTGAGCAGGCAGCAGAAAGATAAAATTACACCACCCTAAGCTCTAGCTTAATTAGCCATTAGGCTCTTTGTGTTGGGAAACTCAAATATTGTATTTAGGAAATATATATATATATATATATATATACATATATATATATATATATATTTATAGGTTTATCTCAAAGTTAACATGGCGACCCACATCCTCTTATAGCAGCTTGACTCAGGGTGAACCCTGCTCCATGCAAACACACACACGCACAACAGCCTCCACGCCTCGGAGTGTGCTCCCCTTCCCCCTTCTGTGGGAAGGCTCTGGCTGGCCTGCTTGCATTGACTGGCTTTTGTTAGAGGCCTGGCTCGGAGAGCATATGGCAGGTGCCCCTCAGCACACAGAGAGTCTCCGCCCCCGGGATCCGAGGCCCGTGTACGTTAGCTCTGCGGTCAACATCACTGAGCCTCGTTTGTTGCAACAGGATGTTCTTTATTGTTGTTTTTCTCCCCAATGCAAGTAACTTAATCGTATTAAAAATACTCTTAAGCAATAAATCCATACAAGAGAATTTATCTGGCACGAACAGGACAAAAACAAGTTCGAAAACAAAATACGGCACTTTTTTTTTGTTCTGGCTGACAAGCATTAATGAAGTCATCTATGCGAACAAACAGCTGCAGTATGCAAAGCTGCTACTCTGCAGACTCAAACCTGCCAGAAAGACTGATGTGATCCCCGCAAGACTTCACAGAACGCAACACAAAGAAAAACTTTGTGGTCCTGGGATGGCAGGTTCAACCCAGGACTGCGGTTTCTCTGATTAATTGAGCTCTCAAAAGCAAAGCAGCATCTCTAAATAAGTGGTCGACAGTCAATAACGCTTGGCCCTAAAAGGGTTTTAAAAATGGAGCATAATCTCCTTCCTGTAAAAGGAAGAGGTGCTCATCTGTGGGCAAACACACACCCATACAAGTGCCCACAAGACACCACAATAGAGTAACAGGATTAGGCAGCGACTGCTGAGAGGTACAAAAGGGGCACAGATTAATTAACCCAGAGCGGAAAGTTAAAAGCACCTTTCCAAAGCACCTTTAAGACGGATGAAACCCTAAGTCAACTGTGAATCAACCAGCCTTTCAAGGCTTAATCAATCATGACAGAGACTC
>JAVLVB010000066.1:697715-718930 GCA_032876305.1 Orestias chungarensis | reverse complement strand
CCAGGCGCAACGCAGGAGATCTGAGCGCAGTGTGAGGCTCTGATAGGGAATCCACCAATCCACAGCACCAGTTTTGGAGATTTTTTTTCGCAACATGTAATCTCCCAGAAAATATCCTTTTTTTTATTCATAAAACTGAACATTTCATTTTTTTTTTACTCTAACAAAATATACATCCGCCTCTTAACTGGCCAAAAACTCAATTTAAAATCTATTTACAATAATGACATGTGGGCATTTTTAAATCAAGAACATTAGCAATTTCTATAGAATATGCTCTACATATCATTATAGCAATAAGCAAGCCTGTTTTGCTGTAGATTTTCCAAAATATTTTCATTTTGGGCTGAAAACTGCAAAAAATTATCAATGTCATCCCATCTACATGTTCAGAATTACCACCTCAGAAGGTTTTAACAGGTTATACAACATGCTGGTTTATCAAGATGCAGATCTGGTGAAGCTGCTAAACTCCTGACAGTGCAAAAGCAATTGTTACCAAAAACATCGACGCAAAAGAAAATGTGAGATCAAAAGATAAACCTTTTACTCATTCAGCTTTCCATTCATCATTCATTGTGAAATCAAAACAGATATTTAGTACCTTGGGAATCCCTGTACAGAACATTCTCACTGCTCCCTGACTCAGTCAAACAGTAGCAGTTTACAAGCAGTACAACACAAGGTGATTACCAATTATGTGTCACGCTTTGTGTGCTCCTGAGCTTACAACAAAGTTAGCGTCCTATAAAGGTGAACCTTAACTAAGAGACTGTTGTTAAAGTTGAGATTGGAAATGCAGACACAAGGCGACCCAAATGGAACATGCGGCTGACAGTAACTCCCTCTCATTATAGTAAATGGAAAAGAAACGTGGGTGTTGAGGCAGTTTCTTCTATGTGCCGATTTTTCGCTCTCATTTAGGGTTTTTCTGAGTCAGACAATGTCCAGCGTGAGAAATGTGAGTCAAACAACACCTTAAAGTGACTCTAAGACATCAGGTAAGAAATATTAAATGCCACAGCGCTTACTCCCATCATGAATACAGCTAATGAAAGATGAAGACATTCCCATTCTGCCGTAACAGCCGCAGGGGTTCTGAGATTAAATTACCAGTCAAGCCGCAAATGTTTCAATTTAAGTGACAAACAAAGGTTGCAGCTTCAAAAACCATATTTGGTCACATTATATTCAACGCATATCCAGTTAGTTATATGGTAGAAGCAAGACATAAGTTCTAGCTTGTATAGTCAAAGTTGCTCTTTTCCAGTACCAATAAACTAGGAATCACGTCAAACAAGCAGGACTGAAAGTGACGTGTTGACCCTTTTCCAAACACATATGACATTAACTATCAGGATAATATAAAACAGTGTTCTTTTAACCTATCAGGTTCAGATTAAAAACCAATGGACTAAGCAGATTACAATTGTATTTTTAATTTTTAAGATAAAAGCTCTTCAACTCACCTTGATGCGCAAGGACTGATGGATGTCTGAAGCTAGCTGTCCTTTCCACCATTGCAGCTCCCTTTCCATCCTTCCCATTCAGAGCAGGCGTCCACAATCAAGTTTAACCTGCTGGAAGAGGGCAAAGGTCAAGACTCCTCCAAAGTGCAGGTCTAAATACAGCTTTAATGCAGCTTAAAGTGGAAAACTGCTAAAGTTTCTTTGAATGCGTCAACAACAGAATGAATAGATTTACCCGGACTTGTGATTACAAGTGTTAATTGTGTTTTATTTTGGGGGGAAATAGATAAAATAAATCTGCTTTGAAGGTGCTAATTAAACAGCACTAATCAGTTTGCTAACACAGGCCATCTTCTTCTCTGCCCGGGCATTTAAATGACTCATTTAAATGCCCGCTTTGGCAGGGCTGCGGGGGTTTTCTTCTTAAAGCCATTCACAATAATGTCTTTTTGTAAGTTTTTCAAGAAAAAGAAAGTCATTAATTTAACATTTATGTCGTTGGTGAATCCTGACCACGGCAGAGGCTTGAAATGAAATGAGGGGTGAAACCCAAACGCTCACGGTAGCTCCGATATTTAAAACACAAACAGTACAAGAAAGCTCAAAAACTGACGCTTTATATCAAAGGAACCCAGAAAACAAAAACACGGCGAACTTTTCACGGCGGTGGATATAATGTGACCTACTCACCGCTCCGTCGGGAATGTCCCCCCCTCCAGACCCTCTTTGTCTCAGTCCGACATCCTGGACGAGAGAACTCCTCCACGGCTCAACTTTTAAACGGTCCTCTCTCCGACTCCGAAAGGAAAAACTTGAAAACCGCTGGAGAGTTCATCAAACGGCCGCCACGGAGTAAAGACCCACCGAAGACCCTTCGGTTGGACCACTTTTCCACCGGCAGTTTACACTTTTCCAGCCGCTTTCGGCTCCTCGGTCTCCTCTGCGGTTGCTCGGCTCTAACAAAGTAGCCTCTCCGCCAGCTGCTGCTGCTGGGCTCGTGCGCCGCACGTTTGGTCCCGCCTACACGCCGTGTGGGAGTTGTAGTTTTTACTGGGTCACCGTGGAAACTACAACCAGCAGATCCTGAAGATCCACATTTAAATATAATAATGATAATAATAGATACCCGAATATTAATTTAAAATATGTGATTGTTATAGGATAGTTATGGTAAAAACACATAATTTGTTATGATGCATCTTTGATTTTAATTGATTTTCTTCTAAAGTGTCTTGAGAGACATCTGTTGTAAATTGGCGCTATATAAATAAACTGATTCTTGAATTATCCAAAAATCATTTAAACTATATACGAAATTAAACATTGAAATATCTAATTTAATTGGAAGTTATTTTGAGCTAAAACCATTGTCAATAACTTCAATGTTACTTCATTATTTGAGAAAGCAAAATACTATTAGTTAATACATTGTTTTTTTAATTACTTTATTGTACATTTCGAATAAATATTTTATTATTTAAATATACACTAAAGCAACTTCCATAAAGACTTTCAGGAAATGTTTTAGTAAGAACACATAGAATTTCTTATTATGACTTACAATGTTTTGTTTCTAACTGTATTGTATTGTAGCATAAGACGGGGGGGTAAATAAATGCAGAAGGTTAAGGTTACATGGATAAGCAACTGTTACTTAATCATAATATTTTATTGTGTTGGTATTTATTTTTCGTCAAAAAATTGGAATATGACTTCTTTTTTTGTTCTTTTTTATATACATTAATAAAATGTCATGTAGAAACCTAAAATAGAGGATTCAATCCAATATGTACTTATTTTGGCAAAGACTACGTTACAAATAGTCAATAACTTTAAGGGCGTCAATTGCCTACCATTAGAATAATCTCTACTGAAACTCATTTTAAAATAAGGCTTACACCCCATCTTTGCTCATGCCGTTTCAGTCAGCATCAAGACTTTTACCAAATTTCTTGACTACATTCACTTTTTTGATCCAACAATGGGTTTAGCACAAATTATATGGTACAAAATAAGTCAAAAGAAAAAAGGGGACTAATAATATCCAATGTTTGTCTAATGTCCTCTTTTAACTTAATTATTGTTCTTTTTTTATTGAATTCACATGAAATCTAAAACTGAAAAAAATAATACTTACATAAATTGCCTCCATATCAGCAAAATAAAAGTGATTAAAACGCCCAGACAAGCTATGGGGAAATATTTGTCACAAAGTCTTTTTTTGGTTTCAGTCTTTCTCCTTAATTATTTTTTTCTTTACTCGTGCGCCCCCTGCTGTCAATATGTCTTAAACAAGCGCAAATGGTGGTTTGGAGCCTTTTTATTTTAACCTACAGTAAGTCGTTACTAAAACAGGATAAATGTAGGATTACAATGTCAGCTGTCATCCTGAGTATTTGCCATTTTATCCGCCTCGTCGAGAAACTCCTGATTAGCGTAAATCAGAAACCCAGTGAAGGTGCTGTCTGTCCAGAAGGGGTCAAAGAACAGTCCATTCTGCTCCGAGTAGAAGATCTGAAGCCACACCCGGTCTGACCGCTTCAATTGGAGAACAGTGGAGCCCGAGGCCACATCATGGTTCCCCGTGTTTGCATCAAAAGTCTTGATCTTGTACTGACCATTATGCACCAGTCCTATAGCCAGGTGCTTGTTGGCCAGTGTTATGTCATAGGTGAAATAATAGACTCCAGGGATCTCGCAGACAAACTTCCCACTGCTGGCGTTGTAGTGATTCCCTTCGTTCAGCAAGATACGGCTGAAACGGATCGGCATTAGCTCTTTCGGATAACTCTTGGTCACGGCCACGGAGAAGGCTGATCGAGCCCCGGTGCCACAGTTACAGCCACCAGGAGCTCCTTGCTGGCCCGTGTCACCCAGCTCTCCTTTTGTTCCCTGTTCCCCAGCAGCACCTGGCAGTCCACGCAGCCCCTTTACTCCCCGAGGTCCAGCTTTACCAATAATGCCTTCACGGCCTTTCACACCGGGTTTGCCAGGGTTCCCGGGTCTACATGGTTCCCCTAATAATAAACACAAAAACCATAATTACATTACAATGTCCACTTGGACTGGAAAGGACACAAAGAACAGTTCTAATTTAAAAATAGGTTATTTCTAATGCTTAATTCAATTTTAACCAGCTGTAATTCAAACCTGCCCTTTGACTGTATGGTTAGGGACATGAGCCTCTAATAATGTTTTTTGTATGGATCATTGTGTACCCAGCTCAGTCCATCTTCCCATGAATGTTCCACAGCTGAGGAAAGCGCCAGGTTATCCTCAGTTTTTTCTAGAGTCATGCTGCTTTAGGTCAAAGGTGGTGGAAGACAATCTGACCCCTTCTCCCTCAGCTATGTTCTTCTTCTTTTGTCCAATCTGCTTTAGTTGGCGTAATGTTAACTGTTACCTTTCAGTGTTTCTTCTCTCCATAGTAGCTACACCTGGTCTGGTCTGTCGGCTGAGATTACCTTCTTGAAGGAGAACATCGGCTGGGGTTGCTGACAACAAAGTTCTTCATCTGCTGCTATCGCCTTTTTTTATTTTTTAGTTTCCTCTGCTTCCATTGGTGTTATCTGTCTCTTCAAAACCTTGACCAGTCACTTCAGACAGACCCTCGTACTGAGTCAGGTTCTGCTGGAGGTTTCTTCCAGTTAAAGGGGTGTTTTTTCCCTCTCCACTGTCTCTAAATGCCTACTCAGTATGAGGGATTGCTGTAAAGGCAACAACATCGCAAGCTGTCGTTTTGGTGTGCCGATTCTGGAGGAGTGAACGCTGCAAGCCAATCATTCTATGCAATCTGCTATGTTTACTTAGATTGGAAACTTTTTTAATCTGATTTGTTTAAAATGTATTCTGATAGTAATGAAATTATTGTGTTGTGAATTGCCGTTATATGAACTAAATTGAAATGAAAAGCAGAGAGATTATGCTGTCGCCCCCATGTTTCAAACAGGGCAGATGTGTAGCATCATATTTTGCATTTAGGTCCTAAAGTTGAATATTGGTCTCATCTAACCAAAGCACTCTCCAAACAGGATTTATTTTGGTTTCTCGTTAAGCAATTGCTCTTTTCCTGACACTCTGTATTTTTAGTTGGGCTGACAAATATATTTATTTTGATAGATTCTCACACCCAAGCTGCGGTTTTTCTGAAGCTTCTCTAGAGTTACCATGGGCTAAACATAATTTCTTTCCTGACTTTTTCCTAAGTTAATCTATTCTGTACAAATAAATTTAAACTATGCATCAGTTGGCTTCATAATTATACACTTTGTCTTTTTCTTTCTATCACAAATAATCACCGTAATATATATTGAAGAACCTAAAGGTCTGGATACTCTATGTTTCATATAAGGACTTAATCATGTGTTTATCTCATTCAATTATTACTTTATTACATTTGCAGAGGAAAGTCAGTAATTTTATCTAGGACTGATAACCAGAATTTAACAATCTCAAGTAAAGATAATAATGCATATATATATATATATATATATATATATATATATATATTAGTCTCAAATAGAAGTGATGAAAAGATAACTTAAAGAAAATTTTCAACCAAACATGGTGGAATCAACCACAAATCAGAGGAAAGCTATCAAAGCATATCAAAACCCTGCCAGTAAGCAAAATCCCTTTTCTAAGTCTAAGAAATGCCCATGAAAATAAAGTGGGGAAGCTCAAAAGAGAAAAACACTGGATGAAATGGAACAAAATAATTTGCTGCAGAGATTGGCCAACTAAAAGAAAATCCTCACCAAAGCAAAAAGTAGTCACTGCACATATGAGATGTTGCAGACAAACCAATTTGTTCCACTGGAGTAGTAGAACAATTTGGCAACTCAACTAAAAACAGATCATTGTCTAAACCCGAAAAATGCTGTGGATAATCTTACGAGTCTTGTGAATAACTTAAATGGAGCTATCAGTGGGTCATTATTTTGTTATGCTCCAGTAGCAGTGGAATCTAAAGAGATCCCCGGCATGATGCTACCATCATCTTCATAACAGTTGCTACAATGTTATTAGGGGTGAACCCTCACCTTAATTTACACAACCAAACAACTTGTCGTATGATTTTATTTTGTTCCAGCAGACACTTGGTTTGCATGGGCGCCGATCTTGCAGCAGTTAAAAGAGACCCTGTTTTTGCAGCATCTTCTAGTTTATGATCTGATTTTTAGGCTGTTCTTGAATATAATTATTATATTTTTCACTTTAAAACCAAATATGGTGCTTGATTAGGTCAACGGTCCTAAATAAACATAAGAGCTGGTTTTGGAACAGGTAAAGTTGTAAAACGTTGAGCTTTTAAAGTCCCTATGAGTGTTGATGGTTACAAACAGCATGTGTTTGACATGACGCTTGCTTAGAGATGTCACACCAATAATTAGTCAGGGTATATAAATACATCTTGAATCAACCTAATAAATAAAGCTTTAAACATTTTTATTGGATTCTTTCATAACATTTATAGCATGTAGAAGAAGTTAAAATAATATTTCTAAGTTGTCAGATTAAATGTAGAACTAGAAGGGAAGCACATTAACTATGGATTACCTCCAATTCCCTTTTGTCCCTTTTCTCCGTCTTTTCCATCTGGACCATCCAACCCTGGCGGACCCATTGGGCCCGTGGACCCTGGGGGTCCAGCAGCCCCTGGGTGTCCTGGCGGTCCTGCTGGGCCAGGCAGACTGCAAACCAGCTGGGAGGAAAGGATGGGGACAGTGCGACTCCTCTTTGATGAGGAATTTGTTGACTGGGACACGGCGGCCGAGAGCAAACAGACGATCGTGCACATCTGGAGCACAGTGGGGACTGCGGCCGCACAAGATGGGAGACAGGAACTGTTGAAGGCATTAAATTTGCAACATGTTCTCGGAGAGGATTGTAATGACAGAATCCATGCAGTTACAGCTGTTAAATAACAAGAAGATTTCAAAGATGTGGTTGCTTCTAAAGTTATACCCAGTCCTTTTTTTTTTTTTGAAGGTAATACATGGCTGAGTAGAAGTCAGCTGTTGTGTGCAATGTGTTTAACAACAGGAGCTCGCCAGGCGTCTAATAAAAAAAGACAAAGAAACAACTCACCGGTAGAGAAATCATATCCATGGGACATTTTTCAGCACTGCCTCTCCTTTACATCAGCATGTAGATGCAGAGGCATTCAGTAAAAAAATGATTTCATATTCTTCAAGAGAAGCTCTGCAGAGAGCTGCTCAACCCATAGAACCAGAGTCCCAAACATCCACCCTGTTTTTGCAACAGCCGGGCCCAGAAAATACTTCCGGCATGATGTCATTAAATTCAAGACAGTTCACAAGGATTACACATCTTAAAACAATGACTGGCTCACAAACTATGAAAAAGTGATGTTTGAAACTGAAAAGTGTGGTTTGGAGAACAAATAAAAGGCAGCATGACGGTTACTACAGGGGTTTGTGGGTATAATAAAACTAGAAGTGCATAAACTTCCATTGCATGTCACGAATATGGCCGGGTACAGAGAATTGTCAAAAAAAAAAAAAAGTCCAGAGACGAGATTATCGCCCTGCCTGAACATGGACAGGAATGCCAAAAGAAAGCGACGTCTCCATATACTTACATACTTTTAGAGAATTTTGGATCTGTGTTTTGGACAGGTGAGGCCTAAGCAAAGACATCTGACACAACAAATGCATCATACCAACCGTTAAGCAATGGTGGTGGAGGAATGAGGAGCAACTAAGAGGATTTGATAAAACCGAAGATCCTATCTCTATTTCTGCATGACTTATCGCCAGCATAAAGTTCTATTAAGCACCAATATTTGGAATTCAGGTGAATCCAAACAGGAAAACAAAGGAAACTGGAATTGTCTACCGCTGCTTTAGAAACAGCTTAACCATGGGGGTGTAATTTCTTTTGTATGTTGTGTTTTTATTTTATTTTGGGCTTTCACTTATTTGGTTGACACTGTGAAATCTGTTTTGTATTTCTCTACATTTAAACGTAAAGATTTTGGTCATTTCAGACCCTTCAAAAGACCAGATGATTTTTATTACATGGTGAATAGCAAAATGTCAAAATTTACATAAAGTGTTCTCTATTACAACTCAAAAAACAAAGACTGACAGCAAAATCCCCAAGATTTGACCTATAAGTACACATGTGAAGCTTTAATATTACTAGTCTGAGCATGTTCGTATTCAACAGATCATTTCTACAACCTGCTTTGCCTTAAAAATCTAAATCAATCTGAAATCAGTTGAAGCAGAGCAGATAAATCCATGATTCAGGTTGATGTTTTAATTTTTTTTTCTCTCTTACTCTAATAAAAATGGTAACTTTTAGACTATTTATATTCAAAAGTAAGCAAATACAATGTTTAGAGAACACATTGGATTCATGCTTGCAATGAGATGCATGCAACTCCATAGATGTGAATATATTGGAAATGAGAGCAAAAAAAAATAAAATAAAATAAAATTTCACATTACATGACAAATAAAATCAACATTTGGAAGGAAATTACTTAGAAAAAGATCTTTCAATTACTGTACAGAGTTTCGACAGCTGTTGTGTTCTAGCATAGCTGTAACTTTGCTGGAGTCCTTGCAGGACATTTAGGATAATCAAACAGGGAGTAGAATAAGGTCACTGTCCAAGGAAGGAAGCCATGGGATCATCTGGCCGGCAGCGTTTCATTCGGAAAGCCTCCATCTCCTCCTCAGTTGGCGCCTTCACTTCCTGCAGGCTTGAGTAGGGCCTCTTCCTCTCATCTATCTGCATCAACGTGTCTATATGCTTCACTCGCTTGTCCTCTGCTTCCAGAGCCTGGGTGGACATACGAGGAACCAAGTTGAGTCACAAAGGACAAGTCAAGAGACCAAAAACTTTTAACCGTTAACCAGAAATTGACCTTTTTCAGCTTCTCCTTCTTCTTTTCTTCATCCTCTGAGTCGCTGCTGTCTGAGCTGTGCTTCTTGTTCTTTTTCTTCTTCTTTTTCTTCTTCTTCTCTTTCATCTTGTCTTGGTGAATCTGGGATAAGAAAAAGAAGAACATCGCCTCCGGTTTAGTAAAAAGATGCAACTTCATGCAATCTACCCAAGATCAAATAAGCAACTACATGCCGCTCTTTTGCTTACTTCCAGTAACGTCTTTGGCTGTTGTTCAACTGGCTCCTGCAGGCCCTCTTCAAATGGAACGCAGTCCGAAGTGCTGTGCTGTTTAATAAAAAAAAAACAAGACTTATCAACTACAGGCTTCAGGCTGTATAAATACATTTACACAAAAGACAAGTGCATATATTGATGCAGATACAAGACGGATATATAATGATATGGAGGCTATCGGCTGTTGGCCTGGCTGAGGTTAATAGCTGGTTTCAGGTCATCTGGCTTGAACAGATGAGAATATAATTGTTGCTTGAGTCTTTTTTTCTACCACACTCAACTTTTCATTAACACGCTTTGAGTCAGCAATCTGAACCTTGTTATTTAGCATAGATCAGTGACTTTTTGCTAAAAAAAATAAAATCTTTGAAGCCATGCTTCAGTGCAATAAAATTACATATCTGTTATTATTTTACTATGCCTGACATTTAGATTTTCTAAGTAATGAATTCTATTAGGAAACACAATAGTACGGCTCTGTCAGTATTTATGCTGAAGAGTTCAACTGTTGAAACTGGTTACTGAATTAAATGTTTATACATTATTAATTACCGTCTGAACTCCTGCTGGTCCGGTGCAGTAACTCTGTTTGACCAGTGAGTGGCAACACTTGTATCCCCAGCAGCCATCCTTCCAGTAGGAGCCCCATATGTACTACAAAGAAAATGCAATCAAATACTAAGAAAACAGCATAAAAAACACAGTCCAGAATTGAATGATGCCAATTATTTATTGTACTCACAGTGTGGTTGTTGACTAGGACATCCTCCTCATATTTGGAGCGGGCCACAGCCTTCTCGAGACCCTTCAGCACAGCGCCGTGACGAGAGTACTCTACGTAGTCCTCAGTCTGCGCCAGAAGCAACTCCCGCGGCGGAGCGTCCAAGTGCTCCTCACCTCCATACTGATGACGCAAAACAAACACAGGGGAGTAACGAAATTATGATGCTGGATTTATACAGAAAAGCAGAACAATAAAACAGTGTGATAAATTCACGTACCCTCTCTAGGATTCCCTCTCTCTGTTTCTCTTTGAAGTCCTCCTTTTTGACCTTGAAGGAACGATTAAGCAGTTCCAGTTTGGTGGGGTCCGCCTGAAGATGGACCTCAGAGCCTCTCTCATACGCCTCCCAAGCAAACACTGTCAAAACATAATAATGATAACTTTAAGTTATTTTACCTTTTTCTGTCAAATTACAATTGGAAAATTGGCCTGAATTTTTTTAAATACTAGCTGCTTAACAGCACTTAAGAATAAGTGTTGAGGCTCTAAAAGGAGTAGAGCTGAAACACTTAATCAGATTAACCATGATGAATCAATGATTAAAATAATCGTCAATTAAATAGTAATCAGATGCATACAATCTGTACAACATTTAGGATACCTTGTTGTTTTTTATTTTAATTAAGTGAGGTTTAGCCTCATCTGGTTCAAATTCCGTGACAGATATTTATTAAGCAACCCCTGCTTTTTAATTATTAATGTTATTTTATGACATAAGTCAGGACATTAGCCCTACACTAGCTATGCTTTCATCAAACTGTGATGCAAAATTTGAGCAAACTTTGAAAATTTTGCAAAAATGTGAAGATGTTTTTCCACTTGCTTGATTTGAGTAAATCAACCATGCAACCCATTTAAAAAGGTATAGTTTTATTGCCTTTTTGATTATTATTTAATATTATAGTAACAGCCTATTCTAGCAGCAACCTGTTTGTTTTTTGATTTGGTATGCAAGTCCAAATATTTTCGTTTAGAATAAAGAGATGTTTTTGTCTGATTTAACTTCTTTTTTTTTAATATGCAACCCATTAATTTATTATCTAAATAGTTATTAGTTGCAGCCCTAAAACAGAGTGAAATAACTTTAAACTTACGTTGTGTTTGAGCCATAGAGATTGTGTCCCCAGAGTAACGAGCGAAGTTGTCCCCAGCATACCCCACCCTGCAGGACAAAGCAGTGTGAATAATTGTTTTATTGTAACACTGGAAGTATGAAAGGCTGTTTATAAAATAAAAAACAACACTCACTCATCAGGGTTCATGCCAGTGTTGGAGTACGGGTTCTCCCTCATAGCTCTGGTCTTCGGATCGTAGTACGCTGAGTTTGGATCCAGATTTCTCAAGTACTGCGAGGGACAGATATGCAAACTTCAGTTGATGGAATATCTCTGTTTGTCACAGACCTGAACCTGTCTGTTTTAACCAACGTCTTTAACAGACGACATTAAAAGCAAACAAATGTCTTAATCTTCACTGGGATGTAAATAAAGCTCTTTATTAGTTCTTCTGCCTCTTACTTTAGCCGTGTCCTCTCGGATACGCAGATTCCTCACTGTGATGCGTCTCTTCGAGTCGAAGTTCTGACCCGGCATGTCAATGTCGTCGGCATATTTGTCCTCATCCTCGTCTTCGCTGTCGTATTCCCGCTCCTGTTAGGGGAAAAGAAACAATCCACTTGAAAGCTTCATAAAACACAAAAATTATAATAAAACTCATGTCTGTGAGCTGAAAGATCACTTACATTTTGGTCTAATTTTCCAGAAGCCAACTCATCCTGAAGTTTGTGAGCTTTCAACGTCCGTTTGGCCTAATAAACAAAACAAAAGCACTAGTGAATAACACAGACGTGGAAAACACAGACCTGCTGTTGAATAATCAGATACGCTTGGCTCTGCAACTTTAAGTAATTCACACATTATGGAACTTTAAAAAAAACCCAACAACAACATGTCTTATGTCTTATTTGTGTGCCCATCTCTCAGCTTGGCAGATTTGGTGCCTCTCAAAGGTTTTGCCACACTTTTGTGCATTTTACTCGTTTATAACAGGTAGTTATAATGCACTTCATTGAGATTGTATATAATAGACCAATATAAACTATTAAATGAATGAAAGTATGTAAAAATTATTTTCTTTCATGGTTCTATAAAACATCTGGGATTCCGTTGCATTTAGAAAATTCAAGTGTTCTTATTTGTAATGAAATAAATACATTAATCATATTGCTAATTATTGCTAAAGGGTATGAATAATTTTCCAAAATGTCAAATAAATATTTGAAGCTAATATTGGAACAAAGTTCATCTAAGGATTTTTTCCATCTCAAAACCAGGACAAATTTCAAAAACTTCATGTTCTAACTCAGTCCTTACCAGATCTACTTTAGCGTACTCCTCAACAATACGCTGATGCTCTTCTGGGTCATACCCATTCCAGCGATCCCGCTTTCCATCATAGTCCATGGAAAGCTGGACCTGAGAATGTTCATCCTGAGCGATCCCTGTTCCAGTAAACTTGGCTCCGACCTTTCTGGGTCGCTAAACAAACAAACAGAAACAAAATTTGGATTAAAGCAAAGGAAAATGTTTGAACTTTACTGAGAAACTACTTAAAAGAAGCGTGTATCTCTTTTTTTCACCTCCATGCAGTCTTTCTTCTTATGCGTCATTGCCCCACAGTTCTCACAAGCGCCCTTGCGATATTTAATGGTAATAGTGTTCTGTGTAGTAAAAATACAAATTAAAACTAACTTGCATGTAGATCTGTTAGGATCCCATTAAGAACAGTATCTTATTCATCCTTACCTCCTGCACTCCTCTTTTGTACCAATCTCCTATGGCAGAGAACTGCTTCTCATCTTCATCCTGTGGTCTCTGATGCTTTAGTGTGGGTCTCTTGGATGGGTCGATGTACCACGGCACTGACGAGATGTACTGAGGGATGTGAGGGTTTATGTCCCTAGTCGAGAGAAAAAATACCAAGTTAATCACAATGCATTTCATTTAAAAAGGAGCTATTTAAACATGATAAAAGATATAATCAAACCCAATTCGCAAATCTAAACTGATATGTTTTCAAACTATGTTAGAGTCAATGTTGTGAATATGTGGGACACGACCTGAAAAGTTAGAAACAGGGTTTCAAACTGATTTCATTCGATTCTATATAGATTGAGTTGTATGCATGTTCCTCAGAGTCTCTTAAACTTGGCAGCTGCCTCCTGTGACAATCTTACATTTTGCAGGATAAAGGTTAGAATAAGTAAGATTTAGCTCAGTAATAAATTGTATGTAACCCTATTAAGTTGTTGCTCCTATAGTATTCTAAGCTCAACGCTGGCGTGACCCCATCTTTGGCCAGGAAATTCTCAAAGAAACATGGGTAATAGTTGTCAGGGGAAGAAGTCCTGGTGTGATTGGGAGAGGAGCATTTATATCCAGATGAAACATAACAAACTGCATGAAGAAGCAACGTCTGCAGGATGAAAAGAGACTTTTTGTATATGAAGTACATAGTGAGTGATAGGAGTTATATGACCTGTCGGAGGTCAAAGCTTTAATTTGAATGAGATATAAAGGAAGTTTGGACATGAAAAAGTACTCTGCTTTAAAACGAGCCGAATAAAAGGATTGTTAATCGCTTCACCCATCATAATGACCAGAGTACATCGAGGTTCATTCACTCACTTCCCCTCTTCATCCACCTCAGCTGGAGCGTTTCCCAGCTTTCTCTGCTCCTCCAGCTCCTTCTTCTTCCTCCAGTCCTCCCTGGTCATTTTCTTGGGCTCATCCAGACCCACGACCCCCTCCGTGCTGGGGCTCGTTTGCTCTGTCATGACTGGATCTCTCCCAGTTAAACCAGCTACACACCAGACGAACAAAACAATTATCCAGATTAGAATCTTTGCTTGTTTTTTAGTGGGTAAAACAAGAGCAGAGCATGTCGCTAGCTAGCATGTTTACTACTAACAGTGAGATACATACTTACTTAATCTCCGATAAAAATGGCGTACAAGCTACTTGAGCTGGCAAAAAAGATAAAAATCTTCAGCAGTTTGTTGGTTCTCTGTTGTATTTTGCCTATTTTTAAAGCTCGTTCAGATGTTTCGGTCAAAACGTCTCCGCCGCCATGTTCTTCGTTTCCTTTTTCTTCTTCGTGGGATTTTGACTGACTCACTTCCGCCACCATACGGTGTTTAATCGCTACTACATCTGTACCCGGAAATTTTTTAAATCATTCTTATAAGGAATGAACTGCGAGTCTGGTGATTGTATTAATTATTAGTAAGAAAAGTATTACAATATGAAATGTAGCATTAATCGATATGTGTATTTTGTCATAGGTATTGTTAAACAAAGAACAGTAATCTGGAAGAGTTAAATCCGCTACGGCGCTAAATTAGTGTTTTAAAGCAGTAAAAGCAGTTTCTGCAGGTTCAGCCCAGACCTAAATGGCGTTCAAGTTTGTTATGTCTCCCGTGATATAAACTGCGATATAGCTTCTGCTGTAACCTGTGAGACCCAAAAAAAAAAAACATGTCCTTGACCCTCTGAAGCTTCGGGTCTGAGAGGATGCTTTATTAATGTGTGGGGGACATGCTGATGGAAATAATTTGTAGTTTATTTTTACTATCCTTCAGTCCATATTTACGCAAATGTTTCAGCACCTTTTCAGTGGATAGGTGAGGGAGCAGAGAAGTTTTAACATGGCTGCAGCTTCTGGGTGGTCGATCTTCTCCCTGCCATGATGTCTCATGTTGGGAATGCTGGTATCCGTCCAGTCTGTGGCTGCAAAGGAGCGCCTAACCACTCCCCCTAATTCTTTATCTTGATGCTCAGGATGCAGAGAGAGAGAAATGTGAGAAACAGCTTAATCTTAAATTATATACCAATGATATTGTTCGTCTGTCAGCTCTACAGCAGCAGCCACACCCTCTGGTGCTATATTAATGTTATGTGATTCTATTTGCCATGTATTACCTTCAAGCTTATGGTCAAATGAATCTTAATACCATTCAGTGTCGTTCCGGTCGTAGAACAGGTTGACATGGGGCAGGTCAGGCAGAGAGGAGTAGGGGCGAAGACTTTGAATCCAGGGCTTCCGCAGCAAGTAGACCAAGTAGATGCCATACTGCTTTGGAACATCTGTTGTAAATGTCAGCATATTGTCCATGTGAGAGCTGTTGACCACAGCGAAGAGAGGAGCAATCTGGAAAAGGCACAATTGGTCCATCTGGGCCGCACAATACAGAAGCTCCCAGTTTAATTAATAAGTCTCTTCCAAGTAAGTTCACTGGAGTGTTAGGTGAGCATACTAATCAATGTTTCAGTCTCTTGTTTCCCCACTTCCACCGATATGAGAACTGTCACAGGCGGACTCCGTGGAACCCCTGAGAAGCCCACAGTTCTTTCTGACAGCCGTGTTTTCATAGGCAGCATGGAATCTGCTGCTGATGTTTTCCTCAGAGGTGTGTCAATTTACAGGCTTCTTTTTGCTCATTCTAAATATTTCCTGCAGCTGCTGCATAAGCAATTGAGTTTGCATTTGTTAATTTCCCTACTTTTTCCTTCGCTCCGCATCCTGTGCTGTTAACAAGTGATGTAATAAATGTTTTTCTCATTTAGCAAAATCAGCGCCTGGAAGGCTTAATGTTTAGAATGACTATAAAAGGCTTTCTATTCTATTCCAGGACCAGATAAATGCCGTTCTACAGGCAGAGCGGGATAAATTCCACTATACTATACTCCTGCTGTGGCCCCATGTTACCGAACGCTTTCCACCCATGAAGCCCCAACACTCTTATTGAGACCGGACAGACGGATCAAGGAAAATTGAATTTATGTGTGTCTGTCGTTTTACTGACTCCTGAGGCAGAAGGAAAAAAAATAAAAAATCTAGAAAGAGGCCAAAGAAAAAGAAAGACACAACTACTACTTTATTCATCTCTTCATCTCACACTTGCTTTATTTCAACAGAAGTTCCACGTCCATTAAAGATGCCAAGGACTGGACCCCGGTTGGGTCCGTCCGATTTTAGGGACAACCACACCCAAGGAGACAGCTCTACCGTTGCTTCTCCTGGCAATCAGCAAAGTGGAGGAGTACGCCAACTCTCGGTTTTAAAAATCTTTAATAAAAGCATCCCATGCTTTTATTTTATTACATTTTCGCATGCATTTCATCTCATAACAACAATTTTAAAAGATTAGTTTCCAAAGAGAGACACTTTTAATTTATTCCTTCAATTAATTGTTAAACTTGTACAATCAAAAATTTTAATGACGTATTCTGGATCGACTTCATCAATTCATTCATCCTTTTTTATCATACTCAATATGCAGAATTTAATTAAATAGGTTTCTGCTCACCTTATTCGTTTGGGGCCCCGGATGAATGAACAAATGGTTTGATCCTAAAGTCCGCTGTGACAACCGATCTCCATCACGTCGGAGTCAACAAATTGTCGGACTTACACCTGCTTTCTGCTGCATGCGCTTTCTCCCAACACCACTTTGTGCTGCTCTTTTCCATCTCTCATCATGTGGCGGGTGCTCTGCCACCACAATGCCCATTACGACCACTGGCGCTCTATTTCTGTATTCTTTTCCTGTTTATCCTTATATTTTGCGTTTAACTATGTGTCATGTATATTATGCTGTAGGTCTGTACAGCGTCAGCTCATATAAATATTATCAAAGGTGATTAAACGTCTGACAACGAACAGTTCATAGGAATCAGATTTAATATTAATAATAGTTTTTCTAAATACCCGATCTTTATCCAGAGATCAAGTTATTATATTAACTAATAGGTCTGTATAATACGGAGTCAGACCATTTATGTAATAGTGGTTTCTAGAGCCTGATTTTATCTCGAGATCAGGTAATGTTTTAACTAAATTCTGGCCAAGCTCACACTTCAGTCAGTAGCGTGTCAGTGTGAGTTCCAATCGCACACTGCAGTGTACACAGACACCAGAATTTTATACGTTTGGTGATGTTTTGGTCATCATCTGCCGCTTCTGACACCGAAGCTTAGCTGTAATATTTCAGTTGTTCAGAGGCAGGCGGAGATAATTAACATTCATACAAACATTAATTCATGCGGTCCATACCGAGTGTACGATAAGCTGAATGCCCTTTGGTGACTCTAATTCATGAACTTGTTTCTATCCACACAGTATCCCAGCCGTCCCGCCGTTTCCAAACAGTAGAGGGATCACCATTCACGTCACGCAGACTCTTGCTTTCGCACTAGTCACCGTTTGGCCTATATTAGTTCGGGTTCCCCAGTTCCCGGGCCTTTAACCCTGGCTTCCAATGCTTCGCCAAGTCACTGTGTGAGTCACCACTCTCTGAGAATCTTTATTCCTCTAATTCCCGGGACGGCGTCCTTAAATGTATTTTATCTAATTCAGGGACGGCGCCCTTCAATCTATTTTATTCCAAGGACGGCTCCCTTATTTTAAATCTAACTCCAGCAGGGACAGACGCCCTTTCATCAACAACGAACATTGCCAGACTCTTTAACTTACAGGCTTACACTACTAAGACTTCAGACACGGTTTATTTTGGTTTCGAGCCAATAGCAGATTTTGATTTAAACAGGCTCTGCCCTTATATTTTAAAATTTTGCGCGAACAACCGTGTCCGTTGTCTGTTCGCGATCAGCCCAGGTGCCAAATTTTCGCTTTCCTCCAGAGATCCCGGACGAGCCCCCAAATTGTTGAAGTCCTCCTTGACTTCACCAGATTGGTTGATCTCAGGACATATTCAGGTTCTCACAATGTTCAAATCAAATAAAAAGAAAACTCAGTCCACACTTCTTGTGGTTCACCTGAGCCCTCCTGCAGGAGCGAGAGCCGAGACCGCCTGTGCAATGGTTCCCTCGGGTCTGAGCTCTAGCCCCCGCATCAGACTGTTTTATTAATAATTAGGGAGTGTACAGAGTCAGAAAAACATTCACATGTGATTTACACAAACTGTTTCAGAAACCATTATTCCCGCGCCTCGCCTTGACTAATCTGCAAAAAAAAGGAGTAAGTTCGCTCCCTGGTATCACATCCTTTAACGGAAGGGAGTGAGTTTCGCTAGCTGGTTTCACATTCTTTAACTGAAAGTTCTAACTGCTGGGAACCGACTGATAGCCCGCCTCTCATGCCACCTTGATCCAGCTCCCAGAGAGAATTAACAGGCCTTATCAGAAAATGTATAGCTCTTGTTAAATGCACACACTTCTAGTATTAAAAGAAACATGAATACCTGAAAGCAACATGAATATAAATGATTACCATTCCACAGTATATGTTTTTTTTACTTCATATTTTTTATTTATCTGCAGTTTTTCCTTTGTATTTTTGACATGTTTTATGTCTGTCCTCTGGGGTTTATCCTATCTCTAATCTGGATTATTCACAATTTTAGCAACTAATTTTGCATCAGTGGTTTAGATTTTCAATTTTAATTGGAATGAATATGAGGTGGTGTGCACTTGAAGTGTTACTTTGCAGCAAGACACAGGGTTCGGTCTTTCGGAGTGTCTTTTCCCTGTGTATGTGTGGGTTCTCTCCGGGTACTCCGACATCCCCCCACAGTCCAAAAACCTGTAAGGCTAATTAGATTCATTAAAATGTCCATGGTTGTTTGTTCTAAATGTGTCTGTGTTTACCTATCCATTGTGAATGCTGCCTCTCACCCAATGACAGCTGGAGATAGGCTACAATAGACTATCACAACCCCACCAGGATAAGCAGGGTGGGATGGACATACATGAGGTCCGTTAAAGTTACGCAGCATTCTCTGAGGGCTCTTTTCTTAGACTTTCTCAGAGTTGCTTACTCTGGTTTACTCTCTTTATGCAAAAATAAATCTAGAACCAATCCATAAAATAAACAGAGTCCTAAATACCTTAAAATGTTAAGATAGATGTAAAAATTAAGAGTGTACAAATTATTGTACCCCTCAACTTTTAATATCACTAACACAGCTCAGATATAGAGGGTAGAAGTATGTCAATACTGTTATTCCTCGCTTTTATTTTTTATTCGAAATTTCCTTCTTATTTTTTACTCATTATTTCACTGAAGGCAACAAAAACCAGTCATTGATAAATGTGAAAACCTTTTATTTTTACTTAAGCTGCCATAAAAATAAGGTGAACTATAACAACAGCTGATGTAGTCAACACTCTATCAATCAGGGATTTTAAAAGCGGTTAAAGTTTTCCTGGTATTAGCCTTGATTGTCTGCTGATGATTCATTTTGATATCCTAAAACAAACAAAAAAAGTTTCAAGAGGAGCCGTCTGGTGCTGAGTGGCTGTAGTTCGACACTTCAATGAGATTGTGGTCTGGGTCTCTGAAGTACAATGAGGTGATTGGTCCCACAGCTCCACTCCTCTGGACTGGTCCCTCTTCAATCTCAACACCACAATCCTGCAAAGACACAAAATGGCACTGAGCACTAACACATAATTTATTATCCATTTGGAAGCAAAGGCTGATATGAAACATGAGTACCTTCAGATGAGCCGCTAGAACAGTCAGAGGGGTTTTGGTGATTAGACAGAGGTCTGCGGAGCCGGAAGTTGGATTTTTAGCCTTTGGTTCAAACTCTTGGCCCAACTGGTGGAGATTAAATTTTTGGTTCCCAAAACCCAGAGCTTTACGGTTCCCCTGGGGAAATTAGAATAGGAGATAAAAAAAAAAAAAAAACACACATTAGGGAAAAAGATCCTACCAGCTGCTTCTGAATCAAAGCCTGTCCTCTAGTGGCTGGTTTTCATATCACAAATGTGTCTCTATTACAGATCCTACAATAAAAATTAACCAAAAGCTTTTGTAAAGGGATTTCATACGTTGGACAAAAAATGCATACATAATTATAAAATCTCAGGAAAATTCTAGAACACTTTTTTTTTCCATCCTGAAGGAAATGTACTTACTCATAAGCAGAATTTTGTTAAACAATCAATATAGATTGTAACAGCTTTAAATCCGTTGTGGCTGATCTGAAGGAGGATCTGATTAAACACGCTTTTGATAACAGGAAATCATGCAGTATTAAACAAAAATAACAGAAAAGGTAAATATGAAGCTTTTATTCTGTTAAGTAAACAGACAAGGCAAGTTTATTCTTTAATAATGGTTATACACATTACTTTATACCTACAGCCTTAATACCTTGTAGTACAATTTTTTTACTGTCTCCATCTTTTTGGCTTTGATTGTTGCATGCAGTGCCTTAAAGTTTAACCCATTTTTTTCTTTTTCAACATTACTCAGGCTCAGCCATATTAGATGGAGTTCATCTCTGAACAGCAACTGACAAGTTCCATCACAGATCCCTGAACTGAACTTTGGTCAGAACTGTAACTGGGCCATTCCGACATTTAAAAACACATTGATTCAAACTATTTCCTTGTAAATCTGGTTCTATGTTGTGTTGAAAGATTAACCCTAGTCCCTGTATTAAGTCTCTTGTAGCGTCTAACAGGTTTTCTTCCAGTAATGCTCTGTACTTATCTCCATAATTTCCCTAGATTTTGAGCAGCTCCCCTGTACCTTCTGAAGAGCATCGTCCCCGCAGCATAATGTTGCCACCGCAGTTTCACTTTCAGGTATGTTTGAGGTAGATTGCAGTGTCAGTTCTCTGGTACGTAGTAACTTGTTCGCATGAGTCAAACAATTACTCTTTGATCCCCGATGGTTTATGCAAACAGTCACTACTTGCTTCGAATGTCCTGTTGACTCATTGTGCTTTCTCAACGAATTAATTCTTCTTGATACTTTTCCACGAAGGCCAGCTTTTC
>JAVLVB010000066.1:650484-697615 GCA_032876305.1 Orestias chungarensis | reverse complement strand
ATATATATATATATATATATATATATATATATATATATATATATATATATATATATATATATATATATATATAATAGATGAGTAGTTGTGCATCATTGTGGTTTACTTTTGAAATACCTTAAAAGTGATGACCTCCATTCCAAGAACCGATGTGTAAAAGTTGACTGTGTCCTGCAGACTCCTCACTGTGAGCACCAGGTGGTCCAGATGGCTCACCTGCACAGGGCAGCTTCCCTTGAATCTGGCCTGCAGCTGATCTCCAGCGGGGCTCACCTGCAGCAGCAGGAGGAGGCAGCACATGCTTGGATTCCACAGCGCCGCTCAGTGACGAGTTCATGTTCACGTTTGACTTGTGTTGGGTGTGATTTTAGCGCAAAATAGCAAAACATCAACAACGACAAAAAACAGCGATTTGACGCGTATTAAAGCTGCAACTCTACTCACAGAGGCTCGTTCTTGCCTCTATTAAAGTAGGTTTCCTGAAATCCCTTCGCTTAAAGGTCAGATCTAGGCGGAAGTAAACACAGACCTCGTGCTTTGTCCGTTTGAAAGCAAACCTGGCCTGACTGTGAATCCATTTCCTCAACCCACCTTTAAGCAGATCCTCTGGAAACAGAGCAGGCGACCACCAGCCGCCCGGAGCGACATCCTTACTGGTGCGTTCAAGGGTCAGAGTGGTTTTGGGCCGACAGCCGCTTCCCTCCTCCTTAAAGAAACACTTCCCTTTTCTTTTTTTCCCCCACCTTCTTTGTGAACCAATCCCACTGAACAGGTCACACCAGAGGGCTGTACAAGCAGGGCAGTGCTTCTTCGGTTTAGTAAAGCAGATGTGTCATAGTGTGGGGTTTGATTCATGATGTAGTTTAGTGGAAGGAAAAAGTGCGTTTAAAAACATGCTTGAATCAAGGCATGAAAGCCTTGAAAGGTGTATAAGGAAAAGTGTAGCCAAGAAATTAGGGGAGATTATCAATGTGTGGAATGAAACCGGAGTCAATCCCTCAAGAAAACTGGGTTTGCAACCGTTAACTTTTATGTGTAGAACCACTCCTGAAACAGATCAGCCTGACTCACTGTTGATGTAAAACAAATCCAGTAACTTCACTGTGTCACTAGAGATCCCCAGAGCTTAGTATGTTAGCACAGATCTACAGTATTGTTCTGGATTTTGTTTTGGTCCCAAATTCTAGGATTATTCAAAAATAAATCAAACGGATGCGAGTAAACCCCAAATTGTTCACAACCAATATAGATTTGGGTTTAATTGCATTTTTATTACAAATAAATCTGCACTTTAATCTGATAAACTACTCCATCAGAATATTATCTTAGTTATAAGACATTTTACTAAAGCGAAACTCATCGAAGCATCATTACCAGAATACCAAAGCATGAGGACGGCTGGTCAGTAAATCAAGGGTTTGATCAAAAATCTGCTTCATGTTAATATTGAGAAGGGTATTAATCGACATGCATACTCTCATTAAAATTAAACAAGAAACATGAAACATTTACGCTCCTTTTAGATAAATGTCTCTGTTTTGAGAGCGACATCTCATTTACCATCAGAAACGTGTTAGCGTTTAAAAGCAAACAAACTATTCTACAACTCTGATCTGAAAGGGCTAGATGTAAATAAATAAATAAATAATTAATTAAAAAGGAACTTGTTCTGCTCTTCCACATCACACAATTTCTTATACTTACCGAGACGTTCAAAGTATTCTGCTGGGTGATGTAATTTAATCTAAACTTAAATCATAAAAAGTTTGACAGAAACGTTGTGCAGTATGTTTTCCATGAAGCACGACTGCATCGCAACACAGGGATCAGAGACCCAGAACAACTAAAAGTTGCAGCAATATCATAATAATGCATGAAACCCAATGACACACCATCATATCATTTCACAGCGCAAACAAGCACAGACTCCATAGTCTGGATTGTTTTATAGCATAACAGCTCGTTTAATTCATCGGTTAGTTTCATCAAAACACCCAGTTAACATCCTGCGCCGGCTGGGTTACAGAACGAGGCCGACCCAAGCTCGGCCTCCTCAGGGGAAACGCGCTCTTTCTTTATTCGATTTTGTGTTTATGCTATTCAACATCTTGCATTCAGATATCCGTGTCCCGCAAAGGGGAGGTAATAATCGTGGCTAAGACATCAAACAGTGAAACAAGATGGCAATAATAGCGATGTCCTTCGAGCTCCTCTACCAACCGATTGGTTCAGTTTATTAACAATTATTTTAAAAAACAAAACAAAACACAAAAAACTACATAGCTTCTAAATAAAAATCAACTTCAACACATACTGTAAAGGGTTATAAGTCTTCATTTAGGATTTAAACAGATTTTTAATAATAATACACATTTAACTCATGGTCTGTTTTACAATACTTGTACATGTTGCAAATATTGCACACCACTGGGGAGGCTCTGCTCGGAAAGCAGTCGGTAGCCTCTTTTATTTTCTCTATTGAAACTTGACTTTTCTGTCCATCTCGGAGAGTCTGAGCCATCATTTTAATAAATATCATTCAGCAATGCGTGGAAAAGGGTGGACCCACCTTTCAGAGCTAAGGTCTGGTTATGCCAACACGGTACAAGAGAAACCCTTTGAGCGAGCCAGCAACTGCTGGTGAGAGCAATCGGAGGATTGGTGAATCACTGCACACCAGAAAACGAACGAGGAACACGTTTACTTTGATTTTTAAGCTAATTAAGAAAAGTCATTTTGCCCCTTTGCATCTGCCCCAGGATGTTGCCTCAAATAGTTTCTTCCGAACAGGCTTTTTATTTTAAACCTTGTGTCCGATTTCTTGTTCTAAGAAACTTATTATCTGCTTAATTTTTATAACTCAAATAAATGATATCTACCAGGACTTTACTAATCTATCATAATCTGTCATGAAGATCAAATGGGCTCAGCACTTAATAAACAGGTTAATTTTCTCTCTTTTTTCCCCTAACAGTAATATGAAATTGAACATGTGACAACTTTTTATATTCTTCATTATTTGAAATTACCTATAAAAACTTATATGAAATGGTTTAATGAAAGGGGTGGGAGATGAATTGTTTACAGCTAATGAAACGTAGGTAGAGATAAGATCACAACGCGTGGGTAAGAAATGATCAAAGGGGCAAAACTGACCTGAAACTAAACACTGGCTGATCTCTTGAGTTAAAAATCCATAATAAAATAAATAAATCTTTTTTATTTTTTGCTATGCCAGGGCAGCATTTCTGTTAATTTTGTTGTAAATAACCAAGAAAAAATGGGTTATTGGCAAATAGAACTCCAGTCTCGTTGTGGTGATGTGAAAAAAAAAAAAGAACGAGTCAAACCGTTGCCTCCAAACTCATTTACATACGTCTGCCATGCAAGCTCATATTTCATCCCTCCCTATCCTGACAGATTTTTAAGTAACCGTAACCAAAATGACTCGGATCCTACAAGTGACGGTCCAAAACCAATTCACCGATACAAAGAGTCAAAACCTTGTATTTTTTTTTCTCTTTACAAGCCTATTTACAGCTAATACTTTTAAACTGCTGCAACTAAGAATTGTGCTTGAGGTGCTAATTAAGATTCATTAAGCTAAAGACGATTTCCGAAAGTGTTTAACGCTCCAGTAGGTGTGCAGCAGCGTCTATAATCAGAAGGGTTTAATATAAGATTATAGGTCTGCTTGTGTACATGACAGTGTGACACAACACCGCGTGGACACTACAGGTCGATCAACAGCATGCACTGCATCCACTCAGCTCGGGTCAGCGGAAGCAAATAAGGAGTCCGAACGCACGTCCAGAGACGGAGCACCTCATATGAAACCTGTAACATAATGATCAAACTCACAGATGACGAGATAAGAAAAAACAAAACAAAAAAAAACATCAACAGCGGGAGATCTTTGTTCAAAACATTGTCTATGACTTGGATGTGTAATCGATTTGAAATATTGAAAAGATTTGAGTTTGTTAAGAGTCAGATCACGCTCTCTCGGTTGGCTGAAACCAGGACGGCCCTGCGACAGATGGGGCAGGTGGAGTTCTCCGAGAGCCAGCGGTCTATGCAGTGCACGTGGTATTCGTGCGAGCAGGGCAGCTTTCGTAGCTTGTTTCCCTCGGCGTACTCCGTTATGCACACGCTGCAGGTCTTCAGGGCATCGCTCTCGCCGAAGTTGCGCATGGAGAGGTTGTCGATCTGTTCTTTGGTCAGCCCTTGGGGCTGGTCGTCGTCGTCGTCATTCAAGAGGAAGAAGTGAGCGAGTCGAAGGAAGGGCAGCGAGCTGGGCTCCTCCAGGCTCATGGGGGGCCTTGGTCGGGCCCTGTCGCCAGACGCCTGCGGGCCGGTGGCGTGATCCTCCTCCACATCTGCCTCGACTGTCCGTTCTCTGGCTCCGGCAGTAGGGGGTTGCTCGTCAGCAGCAGACGTGTCAGCGTTGCCGGCATCCGGAGTGTTGAGGGTTTCCGTGCCCGCGGGCGTCGCCGTGCCGCGGTTTGAATCTGAAGAATCCGAGTCGGAGTCCATGAGGTAGCCAAGCTCGCCGAAGCCTGTCATAATCTGCCTGATCATAGACTGGAGAGCCATTGACGTCGCCTCTCCCAAGCCTGCGTCTGAGATCCTGCGAATAGGGATCCGAATGGTGCTGACGTAGGTCCTCACTCCGGCGCGTTCCGAGCGCGAGAAGGTCCTGCGGAAGCCTCCTCGCTC
The DNA here is from genome assembly GCA_032876305.1 of Orestias chungarensis. Lineage (NCBI taxonomy): Eukaryota > Metazoa > Chordata > Actinopteri > Cyprinodontiformes > Cyprinodontidae > Orestias > Orestias chungarensis. The sequence goes on along the minus strand of JAVLVB010000066.1, from coordinate 692,896 downwards.
GCTCTCGTACAGAAAAGTGTTGTTGGAGTTCTGAGAGCGTGACCGGGTCCGGCTGGCAATGCTGTCTCTTTGCCGATATTCACCCGGACGCACGCGACGCACCTGCAGATCAAGCATTATGGTAGGGGGACGCCGCTCCGCTGAGCCGCCTTCATTCCCGACAGGCTCTCCTTCCTGAGATCGGACGTTCTGGCCCTCTGCGACTGGTTCTGTTTCAACGCTTGGTGGTGGGACGCTTTCGTCCGCTGGGCTTTGCCTGGAGAGAATATGTTGTCGAGTCCGAGAACTGCCCTCCACTTGAGGCACTGGCAGAGTGTCAGTGGACAAAGTGGGGCTCTGAGAGCTGTAGGCGTGTCGCGGACTGGGCACACTGTCCAACTGGTCCAAACGGAGAGGTGAGCGGCTTCTGGCTAAACGGGCTCTTGTCCTGCGTGGTTCTGGGCTACGACTGCGGGGTCTCCTTTGACCCCTTCGTGGAGAAGAACACGGTGGGGGTTGCACTGGCGAAGCTGCTACTGCTTCAACTGGTACTGGAACTGTTGGAGGAGGAGGCGGAGCTGGACTGGGAGGTTCCTCTACAGGTTCTTGGGAAGCGACCTCTTCTTCAGGAGTTTCTTCAGGTTCTGGTTCGACAATGACGGCCAACTCTTCAACAACGGGTTCTTCCACCACCTCTGTCTCCATAGGAACCTGTGGTTCAGGATCCCCCGCATCTTCCTCTTGGCCCACCGGGGGCTGTTCCGACGGCCCCTGCTCTCCCTCGGCAGCTGCCTGCTGTTCGGCCAGGTTGCGGTTCACACTGATCTCCAGGCTGAAGCGAAAGTCCCCGCTGTTCGGGTTGGTCTGGCTCACGGCACGCCACGACTGGTTCCCGCGATGGCCGGTTCTAGTTGTATTGCCGGTTCGCCTCACTGTGTTGAGCCAGTCCAGTAGGCTATCCCCGGCTTGGGAATCCTCACGGCTCTCTGGAGTTTCTACTTGATGGGGGAAAAGAACAAGGAATCATTACACAAAAATGCTAATGCAAATGAAGCACTGAAGAACTGAAGACCCTACATACATACCAACAGGATCTTCACTAGTTTCAGGGCTTGGGTCGGTATTCTGCGGCTGCTCTGGACCGTCCTTGATTTGTTGAAGTCTATTAAACAGCTCATCCTCAGTTACCTCTCCTGGAAGAGACATTACCAAACATTAAGTTCTACTTTCAGGGAGTATTTCACTTTTTCTTCTACAGCAAATTAGTAGAAAATATATTCTTCCTTAAGTTCCTATAATAAAAACAAAACCAAGGACTTACTGCAAGAAAAGAATAAGAAGCTGGCTGTAATACACACTATAATTCAGCTACACAGAGAAAAGAATGTAACTTAAGTCAAAGCATAAATAATGCAAAAAAAACTTTTAGTTTGAACTCAAGTGGAATTTTTTTCGCTTTGATGCAGCAACAGGACAATACTATAAAACCTCTAGACTTACCAGGGACGCCACTTTCCAATTAACTCCCCCATCCTCGGCCCTCCACTAAAGGACGGACGCTGCAAACTTATATTTCCCCACCCACTGTCCAGGGACAGAAATGGACTGAACATCGCCAACTGTCCGAAGGCGGTCGAGTTTTGAGCAAACACAAGTATAGTGGAAAAAAAAGTGGAAACTACCAAAAAAATGGAACACATATGAAAAACACAAGACTACAGACTGTAGCAATAAACTGAGATAAATGTGAGACTACACTATCTTGAGAATGTCCCAATACCCGTATTTTGGTTTTGAAAACCATGTTTTCATGATTAGGATTTGGCGAATATTGATTTCCAGTCCACAAAGCTTATTGAAAGATGTTGATGTGACAGAGAGACAGGAACACAGATCTGTAATGCAATGTTAAGATTTAACAAAGTTATCTCAATTAAACTAAGGCTCTTTTACAACATGTATTACGTTTAAGAATCGAAAAAAAAATTAAAAAAAGGCCAATGCAGTACCGAAATATTTCCCTGCTAGCCAAAACAAATAAGCATTTAATTTAAAATCATGGCAAAAAATCCTGAATATACTGTCAGGTTCCTTATGTTTAAACCACCGTGAGTATTTGCTTATTTGCATCTACAATTAGAGACCGAAATGAACAAAATTTTCTAAACATTTTATTTTTTAAAGAACACATGGGTTTGTGCATTTTGTTGTCTTTTTTTTCACAAATTATAAAATAGCACAAAGTTGAAGTTGCCTCTTTGTTCCGCAGTGCAATAAAGGGCTATTTCATGACTTCTTTTTTGCATCTGGATCAAGTTAGTTCAATTATAATCCTCAAGGCTTCTCAAACATGGACTCTGTTTTCAAATACATACCAACTACTGTTTATTTAAACTACAGTTTACACAGTTCAGTTAGTCTTTGAAAACAGTTTTAAACTGAATATGTGTATCACTGATTCAGAGGCTAATATACAATCCTTGGTGAAACAGGCTTTTTTTTTTTTTTTTTTTTAAATCAGCCATTTGTCAGTTTATAAATTATTAATTTATTTTTTAGTAAATAGCAATGCTTTCTTTTTCCATGTTATATACATATTTTTATCACCTGGATTTCCCAAGAGGTTGTTGTCTCTCATAAGACGATAGTCCTCATCACTGAGATTGTTGACAAACTGATAAAAGGCCTCTTCTCTGTCTAGACGATCCCGCTGCCTTCGACGCTGCGACTCCGTCTGGTCGCCGCCACCTTGCTCTACGCTGTCAGACCCTTCCATTGACTTTGAAGGGTAGGAAAAAAAAAAAGTCTTCGAGATGCTCTGCGACTTTGAACAAGATCCAGTTACTGCAAGAGAGAAAAACATCACATTGTTAGAAATTTGAGGTAGGTATGCAGAGTCTCCACCAGCTATTTTTATTCCATTCATTGAATCTACTTGTAAGTATCTTCCACAACAACACTTTTGGTTAAAGTTTGTAGAATAATCACAAACATAATTTTTAATCTTATCTAGTTTCCTCCATTTACCAAACATTTAGTTTTGATAAAACTAACCACTGAATTAAACAATCATCTTCATTATTCAGACAACTGGGTCTGAGTTATGAAGAAGGCATGTCGAAAATATTTATATTACATTTCCCTGCCGTCACCCTAATCTTTAGCTACCTCCACAGATTTTCAATTAGAGTCAAGGACTTTGGCGTATACAATCCAAAACATCAAAATGACTTGTAGTCAGAGGACACATTCTGTTAAAATAAAAGATCTTACTTTAAACCTAAATTTGTATAGGAAGAAACCAGGAATCGTACTATGAGATGAGCTGTTTTCGAAACAGATTATTGAGTTAAAAAAGGAGACACTTTTAATGAGTAAATTGACTAATTTATACATATTCCGCCTACTAATATAAATGTAAACAATAATGTAAAAAATGTAGAACTTAGTTTTTAATTTCGGGAAAAATATATTTAGTAAAAGGTGTCAGGTTTGGGTATAAAGAAACTTATGAGTCAATCCAAACATAATCTTTAAATAGGGGGGTTATGATAGCATTATGTTGTTATGGTCTAGTAGAAACAAAGCTGACTTTTGGCATGCCTGTTGATCCGTTTCAATGTAAGTCTGAATAGATTTTAAATAGAGGGCCTTTCTTTTACTTGAAAGTTGTGGATACTCTTTCACTTTTTGACAAACCAGCCTTATGAACATTTTACCAGCATTTCTATTACAGCCAGAGCTAAACAAAAAATACCTCTTTTTTTTTATTTTTACAATTAAATAGTGACACGAAAACGAAGAAAGCTCTGCAAAGCTTCATTTACGAGATTGGAAATCGTATTTTCTGAATATGTAGCTGTTAAATAATGTTGATGTTTACAAAGCGGACTGACAAGCCAGTCTCAATACCGCATCTCTCGTAAGGCTGAGACACTCGGATTTTAATTGAACAATTTGTTCTCTAATCAAGATATAACAGCAACCTAAATCTATCTTAAAAATGTATGAAAACATATCCAGACTACGCGTCCGAGTCGACATCCAGTATGTTCGTTCAAAGTCGAGATAAAAACAAAATGGCATCTTATGACTTGCGTTTCCTAGCTACCAGATTAGCTTTGTGTAATTTAGCTAATGCGGTACTTTCCGAAACGAGGCGCAGAGATGACGGCTACACGTTTGACCGACCAACCAAACATTCAAAGTCTGGACCCGGTGCTGTTTCAAGTAAATGTTTCAAACCAAGATTTTAAAACCACCGGGCAGCACGGCTGTGTAGCATTTAAGCTAGTAATCGCCCAGTGGCTAACTAGGGACGCTACAAACGGTTTACCTAACGCTAGCTAACTTCTCAGTCATGACAACTTATTCATTAGTGGTCATTTAAGGGAAAACGTAAGAGTATCTACATGTACAATGCCTTTGTTTTTGACCGAGACTCCTTAAAATGTCATTAAAAATACATTACGCCCCCCCTCCAAATGTAGCATCAAGGCGAGCTAACTTAGCAAACGACGTCAACCGGTGACGTTCCCAGATCACGCAAACAAGCTAAACATTTGCTAAGTAAGAAAGAACCAAGTTAAACAGGCGAGAGGCGCTGCTTTATTAACAATTAATGTTACTCTACCTTGTTATTGGTGTTGAAAGTAAACGATAGGAGTCCTATTCAAAGAATATGTTGAGAAAAAAAGCTTGGTTTACTAGAGTACGAGCTCAGGATTCCATTTTCTTTCTTGTAGGAAGGCTAAAATGATTTACCGGAAATAGATTCGAGTGAAGTTTATCCCTGAGTACTGTCTACGGGCAGTTAGAGGGAGAGTAAGGGAGCGTGAGAGCGAGAGTAGCGTATATTATTGGTATTGTTTAGATTACATATATAAGTAATACAATATACATTACTGTGTTTTTTAATTGGCAAATTACAATCGGTTACAAGAAAGACTGCCTGCCAGGTTAAGATACGGGCAGATTTTCCCCACACGCTGCAGGTTAGAAGGAGTGAAGACATGTTTGTTTGGGACATGGGTGTCACGGTGTGGCAAGAAAGGAGCAACGACACGATGTAAACAGAAAATACAATAAAATAGTTTTACTCACCCTGCTGAAAGACCTGCCTTTTTGTAATATTAAAGGGAAATAATAATAATAATAATAAAACACCACTTTCAACTCAACCTATGTTATTTACAAAGCGATTCATTAGCCAGAATATTTTTTAAGATTAAAAGATATTTATTAACAATAAAAAAATAAAAAAAATAAATGCACTAAACTAGCTGCCTGTACTGTATCTAGTGGAGTTTTCTTTAAATACACCATATAACCCTGTGAACGTCCACACCCATCTATAGGTGAGGCCAACAATGGGGTGTGGTGCTGCCCAGCAATTGTTTTGTTGATTTGAATGTCTAAAAACTTCTTTATGATCAGTTCCCTTGCAGATACCTAACTGACATACAACTGTTTTATCAGTGTAATTTCATAAGAAGAAAGTGTGTATTGTGTTTTTAGTACGCCTGTTATTTCTTTGTATTTTTTTTCTTCTGCTAAACGTACATTTAGTACTTGTGCCTGGGATTTCACTAGCCAAGTACCAAGATCCTGTGTTTCTTTTTGTCTAATGACAGCCTCACATGTCAGTTTCGGTCTCATCTACTGATAACTGGCTTTACTTGCCTTGATATTTATTTATTGCACCTTTCTCCTTGTACTTTCTCCTGACTGATACATTTGTAAAATACGATCTTGTGAATCTTGTCCAACCTCTCCACCAAGTGTGACTTTATTTAAAAAATTAAAATGAATGAATGGATAACCATAAAAGGGACAGTTTTATTTTGGTTTCATCGTGCTCACTAAAACTGATGTTAGATGTAAACACAGGGAAACTAAATGCGGAATCAGATCAAAAAACGATGTAAAACATGTTAACTAACTAATGCAACCAGATTATTTTAGCTTTTTTCTATTTGTTTATATTTTGGTCGAGTAATATTTAGAACACTTAACTAAAGATTGAAATCTTTGTCTTATTATTGAAATCACAATATGCAATTTCTGTAAATATTGAGATTCATTGAGTAAATCTGGATGTTTAAAGGTCATTCTTCACCCCCTATGTGTTTTTTTTTCCTTTTTGCACACTATGGTGAAAAGTGTTGTTTTTTATTCTTCAATACTGTCTCTAGGCATTCAAAATACTTTGCAAATGGGGTCGTTAAGGCACCCTGTGATGTAACAGGAGTGCTAAACCAAAAACTAGAAAATTATTAGAAAAATTAATCTAGGGGTTTTAGTAGGTAGGCTGTCATGGCAGAAATTCATCATTTTTGATGAAGAAAATAATTTTTTTAAATATATTTCTAAACAACCTGATGTCTTTTCATGAGTTCATTTGATTAATAATAAGGTTCAGAGTTCAGTACATGCATATCTTTGACACAACACAGTACAGTTAGTGTTATTCTAACCATCCAAAACTTTTTCATTCCCATGTGTAAAGTATCTATCTATCTATCTATCTATCTATCTATCTATCTATCTATCTATCTATCTATCTATCTATCTATCTATCTATCTATCTATCTATCTATCTATCTATCTATCTATCTATCTATCTATCTATCTATCTATCTATCTATCTCTCTATCTATCTAGAATATTTTCAGGGAATCATTTCCATGACATGTCTTAAAGCTGTCACAAAAGGAATGACTTTTCAACTTCAACAGGCTCAACAAAAATATATTTATGAGCTCAAGAGGTTTGTTAGAGGAGATATGCTGACAGCACTGTCAATCAGGAAATCCAACATGATAGTCTAGTGTAGTCAAATACTTTCCACACTGACTTATTTTTTTAGCTGTAATTCCTTTTTCAATAGCTGCTTACTACGATTTTTCTTAAAATTACCACAACTTTGATTATCTAAACAATGTTAATGTGTTTTTTTTTTATTATCATTAATTTTGGTAAGGTTAAATTTAAGAAGATGTTTTGTTGACAAGTTGGGGACTGCAGCGTAGTTTTCACAGAGATTAAACCAGTTTTTTATTTATCAAAGATGTTTGAGTAAGAAAAAGCATAACCCAGCGATAATGATCTGGCAGAGGGTAAAGGCTACATCTGTTTTATCTTTGTGTTAAAAAGCATTTTGGTCACATCCCAAAAACAAGCTGGTTTTAGGTTTCTTTTCTTTCATTTTCTCTCTTTGTTTCCCATGCTTATAAATATGCAGATATTTATGATAAATCGGCATAAAGGCTACCTCAATGGCTTGAAAAAGGCAGACATATTTTACTATGTAAATTCGTTTTTTTTTTTAGAAGGACAGGTTTTACCAATGATTCGGTGACATAGATTCTCACTTGCCATTGATTGCAACCTCCACTGTAGTTAGCGAAAACTGCGTGCTGCCTTTCAATTAGTCAAATAAATTAGGTTTTCAATCATATTCTGATATAATAAGATCCACCTATTTTTGTAGATTTTATATAATTTAAATTAGCGTAATCATATGCAAATATAAATAGGATTATTTTTTGAGGACAATATTTGTTTCTCAATCAACTGAACACATCAGATTTGTCTGAAAGCTTCATAATCATAAACAAAAACTGCTGTTTTTAGTTTTTTTATTTCAATTTAGTTTCTCCAACAGAAATTTATTTGGAAATGTCATACTGATGTGTTCAAATAATCCTAAAAAACGGAAAACGAGGAAAACCACTGTCTTAGTGACAAAGCTGTCTATTTTTGTCCAAACAGTGTAAGCACGCACATACAAAACAAGCAGGATCTCATTTAATAACTACAGGTGCACCTGATGTATTGCATTAGACATTCCATCTTATAATTTGCTTGCCCCCTTATCTGCTACGGGTGAGTAAAGAAACAAAAACAATGCTAATACCGGCTGACAATTTTGGAGGCATACATCACAGGATCTGTTTATGGTGCGAAGCTGTATCTCAGGCTCCAATTAAGCATGCCAAAATGAGTTGGAGCATGGACCACAGCGGCGCCGGCTCAAAGTTATGGATGAGCAGTCACTCCAGCAAAGCCTGACCCTGAGTGCTAATTAGATGCGACATAAAATAGCAGGAGCAAAAGCAAGACTTGTAAAGAAATTAAAATTGCTTTAGTCTGAGAATCCAATAGTATAACAAAGAGGGGGAGAGACTAATTGGAGTTATAAAGGTAGACAGGTATTACACAGATTCAGTTGATGGCACAAGTAAACACTCAGCAGAGAGTAGATTTATCCACACTACTATGATCATTTAATATCATAAAACATGCAGAAATATAGTCTTATCAACAAAAAAAAAAAACACAAAGCATTTTTTTAAATGAACCAAACAGGTAATTGCCAAGGGCATCATTAGGAAAAGGGTGAATACAACCAGCAGGCCAAAATGTAGTATCTAAAACTTGGACATTGTGTCCTGGAAAAGTGTTCTGTTGCTTTTATGCATGTGCAGTCAATGACGTGGAACCCCCTGCTTGATGCTGACAGTAGGAAGACTAGGTTATGTGAATTTATGTGAGTGGCACTGAATTTTTATCATGCCAAAGAATCTCAGATGACTTCCTATATTTTGATTAGACGGGGTAATGGCAGGAGGACAGTTTTTTTTTTCGATCACATTTTTAATCAACATATCTAAATATCATAGCCTATAGTTATTTTCATTAACCTTTCCAAATTATTACCTAAATTAGTTTAATTTGTCAAAGACAAGTCAATAGTTATTTGCCCCGATGGTAATTTCATGAGATGCAGTCAGAGTGCAGACAGTAAAAAACACAGTCCAATTCTCTTCAGAAAGCAGCATTCAAAATCTTATTTTAATTTGTATATTTACTCCATAAACATTATTACAAAACTCAGCAAGTTACCAATATTACATTATCACCATACAGGCTTGATCACAAATATTTAAAACCTTTGCAACAGTTACAACAAAACAAAAAAACAAAATAATACTCAAATAATTTACATGAAAATCTATAAAACAGCAAATTGTTCACAAATTATATTTTTTCCCCCAAGTTTCCATGTTTTTTTTTTTCTTTGCTTATTTGTGTTTTGCACAGTAACACAACACTCTCACAACAAGATCATGATCTTATTACAAAACTCCCAACAAAATGTAAATATTTCTAGTTTTTCTGTTGATACTTTCATATTTTGGTTTTTAAAACCAGAAACGTGTCATTGTATATCCTTTCCACTGCCCACAGAGGCGCATAAAAGGTTACTCACACACACAAATACTTCACAGCACTTTCTAAGAAAAATATACACTTACAAAATATTTTACAAATTGGCACACAAAAAATATACAAGATTTTGTAGTGTCAAGAGTTCATTAAGATTCCCTCTGGTAACAACTCTAGACGGTATATATAAAGCTCGGTAATCTTTTAATGAAAAGAGCAAAAGTAATTCCAATCAGTGTCAAAGAATAATGAAGTGAATACATCAAACATAACATAACATTGTAATATACATTCATAAACAGGGTTAGGTACCTAATCTGTTTTGCATTTCCTTTTTTTATTTTTTGATAACTCTGGGAAAAAAAGTCAAACCCAAACATTAAAGAAATTAATTTTCTGCTTTCTTAGCACCATTAACATGAGGCAGCTCAACAGTGGCACATTTTAGAAATAAAAAAAAGAACAGAACCTAATTTTTAATAAAGTTCTAAATAAAAAATTTAGATGAAATCAGAGAAGTACATTCAATTTGACAATAGGCAGAAACGAGAGAAGGCAGACTAAATGGGCCTTCAGCCCAGGTGGAGCTTCCCATCAGCAGCTTGTCTTGGTCCTAACCCTGATACACTATAGAAAATAAACAAAAAATTATGACACAGAAAAGAGAAAAAAAAGAGACACAAAAAGACTGATTATGATCCTTGACATACGCAAGTAATCAATTTCTATAACCTGTTTGCTAGAATTGCCATATTCATAGTGAAAAAGCCTGTTTTGAAATCAATCAGTCAATTCACCTGTACATTTCAATGTAGTCTCATTTAATTACTGCTGTGTTCAAAATGATAATATTGTCCAAAAGTGACATAAAGTCAAGGCCTTGTATCAGTAGAAATCAGTAAAAGATGCTCTACTGCAGTTTGATTGGCTTTCCACTTGTCCTGAATGTGATTTATTGAATAAAATCAAACGATTGTGTTACTTATAAAATATGATTGTTAGATCTATTTTAAGGTTGACTTCTTTACCTTTTTTGTGCTCTGAAGGAGTGAATGAGACCAAAGTAGATTACAGCATCTTGGTGTGCATGGACGGCCCACATTTTGACTTAAAAATGTTGTGAACTCATCTTGTCACAGGCGGCAGCATTTCAATTGTGTGCGTGTGCAAGATATTTAGGCAGCAAGTGCAAACCAGAACATAATCTAAATGGAAAGCACACTTCTTTTCTCTAAGGTATTTAAGTCAAAATGTCTGCTGTGATATCAGGTAATTAAATTTTTTCTTAACCATGATGCTCATGTGTTACTGGTCAGTAAAGTAGGCATGGGCCGGTTCCTGATGTCATGTGCTGCTAGATTTCAAAATGCTTGGTTGAAAAACTGCTAAAAAATATCTCATCATACTATTACTACAGTTTAAAGTTCTGTTAATGCAAAACGTGCTAGAATAACAGAAGAATTCTTCAGCTGCACTAATGCAACAGCTAGCTGAAAGGTTAAAACACCTTTTGTCAGCTTAAAAAATGTATTTAGTTGAGTAACAAATATGGTACAAAAACTGAGTTTGGAAATAAAAGAGGGCCACATGTCAGTTGGTAAATTAATAATTAGTTGGTTTGTTTTAAGCGAGCATCTGTAAAATCATTATAAGTAAAAGGGGTCTTACCTGTATTGCATGGATTTCACATCACAGAACGTAAGAAAAAGTGAAGAAATCCAACAGATCGGCTTTCCTTCATTCAACTTACTAATTTAAAACAATGGAAATAATGCCATAATATTCTATTATCCTGTTGTTAAACTGGTATTCTGTTTGCAAAATCAAATTGTTTAGTCTTTTCCTTGTGGTGAGGCCTATTAATAAAGGATAGGGTGATTTAACGTTTCAAACTTTTAGGTACAAGGACAGATGTTGTTGAAGTGAGAAAAACAATAAATGCTTATTTTTGGTTAGCCATCCATATCTGCAGATTTCTATACTTTCTTATAAACCCATTGTGACGTGACATATTTCTAATACAGTTAACTATTGCTGATAATAACAGAAATGTAAGCTAATCAAAGTCTTATCCTCCCTTTAGTGGAACCCTGTTTGAAAACTTGAGTTGGCAAGTTGGAATTAACCTCATTGTAAAGCTGCAGACTGCAGGCTAGCTATATGATCAGACAGCCTGATAAACTGATCAAGTAATATCAGCTTGTTATACTTGTATTACCTTATAAAGAGCACTACTACAAAAACTTAAATATTGTACAAATACCCCTGTAAATGCTACAAGTAAAAGTTTTTGGGTATTTATACATTTCCTCTTTGTATCAAAATCAACATGACAATAAATATTTTTTTATTATATAAAATTATTGTAAAACTGAATTTTAATGTAGCAGCGGATGTAATGACGGATGTGTTTTGTTTTTAAATAAATTTAGTTAAATCATGTTATACATTGTGTGTAAATCCCATGACACAGTATAACTATGATATTTTTACATAGGATTATCAATCTGTGAGAATCTCATACCGGCCCATGTCTACTGCTCACAATATTTTTTCATCGGCTGAAATTACAGGTAAACTGTAAATGTAAAGAAGCAACAGTCTTAACATGATAAAATAAACTAAACGATATGCAACTTAAAAAGGCAATGTTAAAAATTGCATGTTAAGAGAGGTTTCTGTTAAATTGCCCTCTATAGCAAAAAGAAATAAAAATTCCTATGAGGAGCAACTGCAAAGACATGCTTTCTTTCATTTACAAAACTACTGATTCCATTTGTACTGAAAACTGCTTTCACATTCACAACAAACCAAACAGAAAAAATGTCCATTTACGACTGATGCATGCATCAGAATCTCTATGGGTGATAGTATGACCTAAATTTTCAGTACAAACAGCTATTCAGCAAGACATAGCCCCAAATGACAAGTCATTTACCAGCTTACCCTCAGGCATTTCCACTACATACGTCTTGGTCCAGAGAGAGGTTGTTTGAACCTCTCTTTTCACCCAGTGTTTTCTTCTACTGTTTCCTGTAGAGCAGATCTCCCCTTTGCCTCTGTTTTGTAGCAATTCCATGCAAGGCGATGTTGAGGTAAATTGAATTTGGCAAACTTGGGGATGAAACAAGGACAATTCTAGAGTCTTTCTGATTTGGTTTCATGAGTGGTGGCCTACCACTGCCAGCTGTTGGTGCCTTTCGTCAGAGAAGAGAGACAATTCTCAAATAAAGAATTCCTATAGTAACACGTCTCTGTATGGAGCCTCCAACCCGAGCAGCCAATATTCCAATGGATAAAAAAGAGGAACAGCCAATATTCACACATATATAAGAGGTCATTTACACAGCATTGTTACTTTTGGCACATCGATTTGAAGATTATAATCATCTTTTTTTTGCAAATATTGCATGTCCCTGTACAACAACATTGACAAAAATACTCTGAGGGTGGAGCTCTTATGAATTTGCAAGGCGTAAAAATGTAAATTTAGATAACCAGTTCCTCTCAACTCCAGAAGTAAACGAAACACTCAATAAAAGGAAATGGGAAGTCATTCCAACTTTGAGGAGAAAAAGGAAAAAAAAGACAACGTCTGATATGTCATCAATACAAAATGGTCCCATCTTTTGTGTTCAAGATGTCTTGCTTTTAAATAGGGCTCATAAACAGTAGGTTCCCCTCTTGAAATGAGCCAGGCAGTGTATGAAGGACAGCAACAACAGGACATCCATATTCTGCATACAAAAACAGATGAGGAGGGGGTTGGGGTGCGTAGATATCACTCAATGCATTTGTGTACATAGCTACATCTTTAGGGGAAAAGCGAAATAAATGTATAATTAAGGGGAGATAGTTCTGCTTAGAAAATACAAAAATGAAGTTCCTCAAAAAGGTAACAGAACTTTTTTCAAGGCTAATTTTCTTTTTTTCAGACAAAAGTAAAACAAAAACAACTATAAGAAGAACAAACAAAGCAAGAAACAACAAAAGCAAGAAAAATGCAGCCATGGTCGTTTCAAATCTCAATCAAGCTTGACACAATCACTCAATAGGTAGTTTGCAAGGTACAAGAATTTTTTTCATGCAGATAATCATTTCCTCTTCAGGGGGGCGGGTTAAAAGGAAGTGGGAGTAGTCAGGAGAAACAAAGTACTCATGCAGCTCTGGCATAGCATCAGTGTAGGTATGTTTGGGAGGGAGAGCTGAGCAGGTAGTGGGGGAAGGAGTGAAAAGGAGGGGTGCAACAGCAGCTGATAACAAAATATTACCTCAGTTTTTCAAAAGAAGTCATCAGTGCTATGTCCTTATTTGGATCTCTCTCAGCTCGCTTCCCTTTCAGTGTCTCAATCCGAGGGAACTTTGCACTGGTCTTGTGGCGGTAGAGCTTTTTGTGTGCTGGCCCAGGGTTAATAAAGCTGGGTTTATCAAACATGTTGCAGCCCAGCGCGAGCTGAGGGAAGAGAGGATGGGCCGGGTTGAATTTGGCCTGGTTTTTTCCACCCTTTCCACCTGACTTCCTTCCTCTGCCGGCCCCTGATAGTACACCTCCCTTCTTTTTCAGGTCACCTTCTGTTCCTGCCAAAATTTTAAGGGTCTTTAGGTTGAGGCTATTGGCCTCAGAAGGCATGCAGGTCTCAGACATAGGATTCCACAAAGGCTCTATGGAGGCCATCATGAACCGCTGGACCTCAGCCATGCCAGAGACAATGTTGGACAGAATATTGGAGGGTTCCTCGAATTCTCTCTGGTCATCCCCTACCAGACTGTTGCTCTCTGACCAGCCAGTGCTAGGCCAGTCCCCAGTGCTGTTACTGTCGCTAAGGCCTATGCCACCTGCCTGATTCTTTGCTGCCTTGCCCTCTAACATGGCCTTTATTTTTTTGGTTGACCGAGAGTTCTGTTTGGGAGTTTTGACCTTTTCTGACTTAGGAGCTCGGGGTGCCCGGCTTTTCTTTGGGCTTTGTCCTGTGGCTGTCTGCTTAGAGCCACCTTTCCGCTTAGACTTTATGCCTTTTGCACCTGTCTTTTCCTCAAACTCTACCGGCTCTTTTTTATCCAAACTTCCGACATCCTGACTGTTGAAATTGTGCAGGGGAAACTGGCCATCCTCCACAGTGTATGCATTTTTTGTGTGGTCCTGTTGCTGTATAGGTTCACAGTTCCACTTCACTTCCCTATTGGAGTCTGTAGTCATATCGTTAACATCCTGGTACTCTCCTACATTCCCTACCATTTTCATTTCACGCCCCACCACCTGGGGGGACAGGTTTGGGGTCTCAGGTGGAGAAAGCTCTGAGAGTGATGAGTGTCTGAACTTGTCAGGAGTGAAGTTGGAGATATCCAGCAGGTCTGAGGACTCCCTAAGAGGGGTAAGGGCATCCACACTTTGCTGAATCACCACTTTAGGGCTGCAATGAGCTAAAAAGCTGTCTCGTCCCTCCTCCTCACCCTCTCGTTCACAAGACTTGAGGCTCAGAGAGCTATAATTGCTGGAGGAGGCTGACAGGGAGCCCACTGAGTCATAGCTGATGAGTCTACCATTGTCTGTACACAGGGACCCTCTTTGGTATTGCACCTGGCCCTCCACGCAGGCAGACTGACATACTTGCAGATCTGCCCCAGGCTGAAGCCCCGCCTCAGTTAGGTAGCTCTTCTCATAAAGCACCCTGTCAGCCTCGGGGCTCAGCTGGCTGTAGTCAGACACTTGCAAGTTGTCATTCAGGGGCACAGCAGCAGCTGGAAAGTTGTTTGGTAAGATGGGAGTCTCAGGGGTCTCAGGCCCAAAGCTCTGGCTGTGATTTGTACAAAGCTGCGGGTGCCACATTTGGGGGAAGCTGGGGCAGTTCTGGGGAGACTGTTGGAGCTCTGACTCAGACGGGGGCGACAGGACACAACTCTGGGCAAGCTGCAGAGAGGAAAACTGTTTCTCCTCCAGGGACAGGCCCAGGGGATACTGCTGCCTGGAGGTCTGCTGTGGAAAATAAGAGATAGTCGCTCCACCAGAAGAATCTGTTGCATCTAACAGGGTCTGCAGGTAGCCCCCAGGGATGACAGGGACACTTGTCTCCACCTCCTCTGAGGAAGGGGCTTTGTCAGTAGAGCAGGTGGAGGGGACAAAGGGAAATTTCTCCTCAGATGCATGAACGTTGGTGGCATTGTCAGAGAAATGGGGTTTGATTGTAGTTGAACTAACGGCTGGGTGTTCCAACCCAGCAGCAGGCTCCTCAATCTGTGCACCACTAACACAGGCATTTTTTTCATTTGTCATACCCCTCCCCTCCTCTTCCTCTGCCTTTTTCATTTTTGTGCTCCTCAACCTGGCTTCACTTTTGAATTTCCTTATCCTGACTTTTCCTCCCAGTCTCCTTGCCTCCCTCTCCTCCCTCTCCTGAGAGCGGCTCTTGGTTGTGATTGTGTGTGTTATGGAGCTTGAATCTAATGTGAAAGGGAGGCCTGTGGCTGCTATTATTCCTCCTGGCGTGGGGGTGGGGTCCTCTTTAGTGACACCTGCATGGCTCTGATCAGAGAGAGGGGAACCCTGTGTTGTTGCTGATTGCTCCACAGTTTGAATTCTGTGAACCTTAAGCCTGTTGGCAATTTTGTATTTTCTTTTGGGGTGACTGGAACTGAAAGGCCGATGGCGCCGTCCATTTAGATGAAAACCTCGTAGCTGTTTATCTCTGGCAACCAGCTTAAGCTGTTCCTGTCTCTGTCTTTGCTTCTCCTGCCAGAAATCTTTCAAAGGAGCCAGTATTTCATATTTGCTTACTGTGTCAGCGTTTAGATTTACTGTTTCATCCACAGGATCCAGCTTGCCCAGCTTGACTGACATGAGTCTCTCTCCTTTGAACCTGTTGATAATGATGTACTTAACGACCACAGGCGGCTCTTTTCGACAGGATTTTCTGCGTTTTTTCGGGCACCAATCTACGTCCTCCTCTTCTTTCTGACCTGTGGGACCTTTTTCCTTTTTCTCCGCGTTCTTTTCACTCTCAAGCGAGTCAACGTCGTATAAGTAATCTTCACTGTATCGCACCTTTCTTTTGGAGCGCAGGCCATAGTTAAGAGGGTTCAAAGGGCTGAGAAATCTCTTTGAGTGACCCTTTTTGAACTTGCCTTCCATCAGGGTGTCTGAGGAAGACCCGGTGCAGGAGCTGTCATCGCTAAACTCTCCGGACTCCTCGGTGGAATTAAAGTCTATTAGGTAGCTAACTTTGGAGGCAGACATAGGGGAACCTTGAGAGCCATTAAGCGGGCTCCTGCCACTGCTATCCCCACCTCTCCCTTCATGTGATGCCTCCAGTATGAGCTCATCGGATTGGATCTCCTCAGTGCTCCTCTTCAATATTGGTGTTCCTTCATCTTTCTTGGCAAGCACACTAGGAAAGAAGTTAAACTGTGTTTCCTCCTGGAGCACATTTGTTTTTTCCCTCATGTTGTCCTGGAAAGACTCGTAGCGAATCTTAAGTGAGCAGACGTCACTGCTTAGTGTTGAATCGTCGTCTTCATCGTCAAATAAATTATCAACATCCTCCTCAGAGAAGAGGTTGACAGAGAGTTCATTCTTGGAGCAAAGATCCAGCAGTTCCATCTTGCTCTCACTGATGAACGACTCAAAGTAACCCCAGTCCTGACCAGCATTAGCGAGTAGGACTTCTTCTCCATTAACTTTATCTAGTAGCAGTCCCTCATACAGGTTTTTAGCTGAGGTTTCATTTTCGGGGTCGTCACAGTCCACGGTGGGTTTATGTTCCTCCGCTCTTTTGGTCTCACTAGGAGCTTTGGGAAGAGGGAAGTTAAGTAGCTGGTCAGAAAGGAGCTGTTCCCCATAGTGGCTTGCTGGCTCCCCTGCATGGCTAAGACACTGAATGCTGATATTGTTGATGTCAGAGAAATCCTCTCGGCTCACATCCCCTATCCGTACGCTAAGCCCGGGATCCACATCAGGATTGGTGTTGGGGTTTGTTGGGGGGTTCTGGATGGAACTGCGATCTGTAGCATCACGGGTTTCAATTAGGCAGCCGAGGCAGGTTCGAGCAGGCTGTAGAAGACACTCCTCTGTTAGTGCAGACACAGTGCCCGGCTCCATTATTGTATTAGGAAGTGGGAGGGTAATGGTCAGTGGGTGGGGAAGTGTTGCAGGAGAACGTTGAAGGTTGGTGCCTATAGTTTGAGCATCACTGGACGAAGGGCAATGTGCTACTGCCTGAGTCAGGGATAGGTCACCACCAAGGGGCAGAGTGAGAGCTGGGGATGCAGGAGTGGTCCTCTGGTGGGTTGAGAAGACCTGCTGTGGTGTCTCTGCAGCAGTAGAAGTTGAAGAGGCAGGATGGAGTGCTGCATTGACGAGTCTGCACAAACTGAGTTCCCCACTATGCTCACATATGCCTGCAGGGAGAAAGGTAAAAGAAGGATATCAGCACCTTGAACTGTCATTCTGAACAGTGTTTTGCGCGGTAGTTAAATTCTTGTCGGCCGCTCAAATGTAATTAGTGTCAATTAACCCCTGGAGCTCTAAATGTCACTTTTTGATTCCATTCTTAAACATTACTAATTAACTTTTTTGTCCTACATTCAATAAGGGGTATTAACAATGTCAAATTGGAGATCTTCGCATGTTGATGTAAAAGAGAAAAAAAAGACTAATGGCAAGATTTAAAATAGAATTACATCTTAAATTAAATATATGAAATTGAAACTAGGAAATAAATCCTAGTGTTTTAAATAGAAATAAAATAATGAATTAAGCACTGAAATTAGGTGTTTTCTGTTCATTTGACATTATAGCAGTCTTTCTTTAATTTAAAATAAATCCTCTATTTATATCATAAATTCGAAGTCAGGAAATAAATATAAGGTTTGAACGTTGTGTTTCTAGAAGATATGAATCACAGTAAAAGTGCATCACTACGATAAGCTGTTGAAACCGTGCAAAATAAATAAGTCACGTTATTTCTAGCAGCAACACATCGCAATAATAAAGTTTTTTAATTGACATTTTGTTGAGAAGCTGCAGTTTTCCTAACTTCGTCAGGTGAAATAAGAAAGAAAGAAGCACATTATTAGTACTTTGAGGTAAAACAAATAAAGAGTGTAAAATAAGACATGAGGTCCAATGGAAAGGTAGCTGGCTCCTTACAGATTTCTTCTGTTTTTACTTTTCTTTTATAAATCAAAGGTTTCAGACCATCACATCAATGTTAAAATTCAGAAAAAGATAACTTTAGTTAACACAAAAAAATGGTGTTTTTTATATGATTTCCACAGGCCTGAAGGTGGTAAGACCTGTTTATGTCAGTTAAAATTTGAATTCAGTTTGTCCAAAAATATTTAAAAGTGCAATTATATATTACTTTTTTAAATTTATTTTGGATATATCTTTATTTGATAAATAACATTGGTTGATCTGACTTAATACACAGGAAACCATAAATTTT
This sequence comes from Orestias chungarensis, assembly GCA_032876305.1. Taxonomy (NCBI): domain Eukaryota; kingdom Metazoa; phylum Chordata; class Actinopteri; order Cyprinodontiformes; family Cyprinodontidae; genus Orestias; species Orestias chungarensis. The sequence continues at coordinate 674,246 of JAVLVB010000066.1, read as the reverse complement.
TCTCAGAACTATAAGTAGTCTTTAAACAATAGGATGCTCCACCTAGATTGACAAATAATTCTGCTGAAGTTAGCATCTGCTTCACAGCATCCAATCCAGTATTGATCTGAATACTCTTCTGAATACTTTAAGTTTTTATGTAAAACACACATTCATAAAATATTTTTTAAATACTTTTTGGGATCTGGACTACTGTAGCTCAAGATTACTATAGCATATATATATATATATATATATATATATATATATATATATATATATATATATAATATATCTTTTTTAAAACATGGACTACACTTTTATCCAGTGAACTCTTCTTACCAGATAATTTTTAATAAAAACCGAACACTGACCGATGAACCTGTGAAGAATAATACAGGTAATCCAAGAGACAAACTAGCATTGATATGTTTCAAATAAATAAGTGATTAGACCAAACAACAATAAAAATGACTCATTATGTTTCATTTCTTTACCAAGGAGCTCAACCTGAAAACACTGAAACTAAATTTATTTGAGTTCAGATCAACTACAAATCATGACATTTCATTTGTATCTGACTTCACTTTGCGGGCTACGGCAACTTAGTTTTTAAGTAGCTGCTTAGTGAATAAAAAACATAAACTGACAACTAAAAATAATAAAAATATAAGTTAGAGCTACCTTTAAGAAAAAGGGTTTTGGGAATTTGCAAAAAGAAGTTTTATGACAAACGCAAATCATTTTGACAAAGTCCATTGGGTGTGTAACAATCAAAACTCAGAGAAGAAGGCTTGCAGCAGAAGGCAGATAGCTTTGTTTGCTCTGCATAATTAGATGACAGCAGCAGAGGCAGGTATGTACACATGGGACACGACAGGCCCATATGTTGGAGACTGTATAACCATCTCCACCTGCCTCCCTCACTACCATCCCAATCTGCTGTCTCACACACATTTCTTAAAACAGTGTCAGGAAGAAATTCGGAAATTGAAAAACACAGCACAGCAATTAAAGTGCTCACAGAGGTTAACTAGCAACAACCCCCATTTTAGAATAAGATGCGCCTAATCACTATTGAGGTAGTGATAAATGCTCAAGGCAAAGGCTGCTTAACGAACGGCATTCAGCACGGCTATATTGGCAATGAGTAAATCTTTGAATATGGATAGGATTTGAGAGTGATTTAATGAGGTAATGAAATTTCTGAGAGCTGGTCTCTGTGGGTCTGCGGCCTGCAGACATACTGGTGCAACACAATACGCCTGGTATGAGCTTACAACTTCTCTACTGTCATCTGTAATGAAGGAAAACCTCCAGAGGAATATGCATCATCTCTTTTCCTCCAAGAGTAAGAAAACTGTTACAGCAGCAGCTTCTCAGAGGTGGCAGAAGCATCACAGCAAGGCGTTTGTCATCAGCTCTTTTCAATCTGTGAGCCTGGATGACCTCAAAGAAAAATCCAGGGACTCTCACATGTTCTCATTGGAGAGTCGGGAAAGACACAATTTCCTACACTTCCTTTTACTGAGCAACAGAAACCAATACACAATTTTTTACTGTAATAACATGATGAAATGGTAAAATTATACAAGATAGCAGTAGGTTGTGATAGTGACTCTTGCTCACACAAGCATTTATAAGAATGATATTTTTATAAGGCTAGGAATGTAAAAAAACATGTTTTTTTTGTTGGAGGTAAAGGTTTTAGATGATCACATTTGAATAGCAGACCAAGAGATTGTGAATAAATGTTCAAATTATTACCTAATTTAATAGGAGAAAAAAATATATCCAAGCCCACCTGGCTTAATGTGAAAAAGTAATTACCCCTGTAACTGGTTGTGTCAGCTTTAATAGAAACCACAGAATAAAAGAATGCAGTTCAAATCTTTGTATACATTTTTATGTCAGCTACAGTGAAGCAAGTTACAGCACTTTTTCCTGGTCCTGAAGCATTAAAGCAGTCACATGATTATCTTGTGTTCTTTTTCTGAAATGCTGTTACTTTTATGCCAGTTTTAACAAAGTTTGGTTTTTTCTTATAAGTACAAAGAATATTTTCCTAAAAGTATTAGGGATTTTTGCAAAGTGTTGAGCTTTGTGTTCTTTGTTATTAGCAGTATTTTTCGCATAAGAATGCTGTCATTGACGCCATTTTAAACAGGGACCTTGACAGTGCTTTACATTTAGCATTTTTTGGATTTTCGTTCCTTGGAAGGTTCACCACATTTATATTTTTGCTCTGAGTAAATTTAATAAAATTGTTCCAAACTAATACGTATTAATTTTTGAATATCATCAGATCGGGATATGATGTGTCGCGTTTATGGTCTTTCAGTCTACTTTATGTTGCCAATTTTATTAAATCAACATTTAAGTTTTTTTTAATTTTAAACACTGTAGACAATTGGTCTGGACAGCACAGCATAAGATTAACGATTGTTTTTATCCAGTAAATGCTTTGTCTTTTATTTTGCGGCTACAGAATTAATGCAAATGCTGCAAAATAATCTTGCAACAAATTACTCTTAAAGATTTTTTTTTTTTACTACAAAAACTAATATAAAAATGTGATTAACAATTTCTTCTATAAGGGAAAAGCAACAGAAACAGGAAAAATACAATAAAAAGTAAAGAGATTGAGATTATTAGCTTCCTTCATCACCTTGCATTTGCACGAAACCTAAGCTGCCACCTAATGTTGCCGAAAGACTGTTGGAAATTGCTTGGAAACATTAAACTCATATTGAGAAATTTGCTTCCTCTGGGCTTGTAATGGATTAACAACGTACCCTATCCAACATGTGTGTGCATGCATAGATTCATACAAGAGTATGTGTGTGTGTGTGTTTGTGTCTGTCTGTGTGCGTGTGCGTGTGACGAAGCGAGAGAGTGATAGAGTGTGAGTATTGGCTTGGGGGTATAGTGTTATCGAGAGGCCATCTGTCTCCAGCTGGACCATTACCTCTTCAGCTGTTCAGAATGTGCCACAGATCAGTCAGTCAGACAGGTACACAAACCCACACTCACACGCACATACACATTCACACACACGCAGTCCTTCAGCGATAACTGTGGCTGAAAAATCAAGTTTGACATTAGAGGTCACAGGGGGATCAGCAGCTTCGCATTTGCTGATACGAAAAACATATTGTTACTACTAAATCTGAGCTGGCAAATGTGCACTAGATAAGCGTCCAAAATGCTCAACACGGCCAGGACTCAAAATCCAGCAAGCAGGGTGAACTATGCATACACTGACAATAAAACAAGCTTTATCAGACTCTGAAATCATCCTGACACAGTTGCAGTTTTACAATGGTTTTATCAGGAGGGAAGCTCCTTGAATAGGATGTGACACAGTTCATGCAATCTGGCAAAGACATACAGCTCTGAGCATATGGAGCAACACTGACTGCTGGCAGGTGGTGGTGATCTTCTGATCCCTGGTGCTGCCAAGCCTGGCCATGCTAGACAGCAAAACTGCCGTCAAACTCAGGCCAGACCAGAGGAGACCAGTTAGAACACCCTTACTGTGGCATTAGGATCACATGTCTCTCGTTCTGGACGTAACACTAGGGACTCCCCCCACCCAGCCTGAGCTGGCTCCTAGGCCATACAGCTCCACAAGGTGATGGACACAAGGGAAGCCACATGTGCACAGACTTTTTAAAATAATGTTTACTTCTTTTTAAAGGGAAAATCTTATCCTATTTTGAAGACCAATGTACATTAAACATGGTGAAAGTACAACACATTAACAGAATCATAATTTCTTTCATTTCCGACGTGGAAGAGTCATTTTCTTTAGCATTAGCTCATAGGGATTTTGTAGGGTCTAATATTGAAAAAGAACGAACATAAACACATTTTAGTTTGTTAGAGTTTGAGTTAAGACAAGAGGTGTTCTTGAAATAATATTTTGACAAGTAAATCTCTTTAATGCAGGTAAACTTTTCTGATTACATGTGACTCTCCCTACCCCTAACTACTGCATGCCTAGCGGATATATTTACTACTCTGGAGTTACAGCTGTAGAAAGGACTATTATGATCTGGAAAAAACTTTCAGGAAATTACAAAACTGCTGAAAACCAAGTTCCTTTAAATCCAGCCTCAAGAGTAAATAGTTAAGAGTTGCTTTTGATTAATAGTAATTTGTGTAGCATAGTTTATTTGTAGGCTGGATTAAATCTATTAATTTCTTCTCTTTAGTTTGCCTCTGTAATGTTTTTGTCTGCTCATCATGTTATGTTTCTATCATGTCAAGCAGTATGAAAAGCCTTGTCGCTAAAATGTGCCAACATTGACCTGCCTTGATGCATGGCTGTAAACCACCCAATAAAAACCGGCATCAGAACTGGAGCAAATATTAAAACACTGATGTTAATACTGCCAGACTTGTGCTTCAGATTTCAGTTTTTTCCACCATTTTCATCATTTTACCTTGCGGTAAATGTTAGATAGACCTAGCTCCAACACAGAGTACTTTTAAATCCTCGAGTTAGTTTCAGGTGTTTTAAGATCAGATGGAGACAATATTGTTCTTGATTTCTTGATTTCCCGATTCTCATTGAATCAACTGTCTTTGGCAACTTTCCTTTTCCTTTTACATATTTCGCCTTATGTGTCATGAAGTTTATAAAGATTATTTAAATTGTGCCTTTAAAAGTCACCTCTAAGAAGCATATGAACAGAAAATTATAGATTATTCTATTGAAAGATCTGTTGAATTCAACAATATAAAGCACAAACCCAACAGAAAATCCTTTCTTCATTGCCTCCATTTCACGTGCAGCAATAATTTTACTGTTTTCAGCTCGCAATCTTGTTCCCATCAAATCTCCCTACCCTTATCACTCTTGTACAGAAGGTTTACAATAACAAGAAGCACTGTTCACCATACTGCAACTCGGCCGCCCAGGAGGGGGTGCTCACCCATGTAGCAAGGCTGGTCAGCCACAGAACCCCTTTCTGCTACGTTTCCACTACATATGACATTTTGTGAATGGTGGTGGAGAGAATGGGCCTAGATAGTACAGAATGTCAATAAAAGGGATGAGTAACCGCAGCATGATTCATAGCTGTCCTTTTCCAAAGAGGTGCCCTATTCCTGCTCAATGCGCCTGCTTTCAACTTTTTTTTTCTTCTCCTCTTTTGTTGGGCTCATAGTCCAAATTTTTCTCCCTCCCTCATCATTGCTTCTCTCTTTATCTGGGTCCCTCTTGTGGAGCGGGCGGAGTTGCTCAGGATAATCTGTAAGATTTTACCCCCTCAGCTTTGAGCAGAGGTGAAACACTAAGATAAATCTCATTTATGAATTAGGACAGAACTAGTGTTGCTGAGCTTAAAAGCTTAAAAATTAACACAAATCTGGAATCCTTGTTTATGGATGCATTTTTTGTATTGGACTAAGACTCCAAAACAATGAAGACAATTGGAAAGACCTGGTTGTGTTTAAGTCTTTAACTTCCTGGTCTTATGCCTCGAGATAATAAAACAATATAGTATTTTGTAAAGTGTTCCAGTCCCTCTTAAATTAATTATATTGTTGACACACTTTACAAGTTCTCCCCATTTTACTCCAAATCTACAAGGGCTCCATATGGCCAAACTCCAAATCACATAAAATATCTCCAACAACTAAGGTATTTGTGTTGCTTTTGAAGTAATATTCAAGGACCTTTCAGTCAATGACAGCATTGCAGCAGCAAGTGTTACGGCCCTCTGAATCACTGCCACTGGTGATAACCTGATATAAAGCTGAAAAACGTAATTTTGCTTAATATCACACCTTTACATGAGTTTGTTACATAACCATTTTACCATAAAATAAACGGTTCTATCTTTAAAAGTCCATAATGAGGGCAACTTCACACTGATTCCAGCAGAAAAACCCTCTCATCCAAGGGCTGAGCCAAATAGAAGAACTTTAACATTTGTAAAGCATAACAGATTTTTATTCCCATAAAAAAAGGGTTAAAAAATTGAAGTTTGATATTAAAACCATGTTACATCCCTGCAGCCATACAACTGTCCACCGAGGAGACAATGTTGTGAAGTTTGGTCCGGGGGTTAATCTGGGATTTTCAGTAAACTGAACCGCTTTGGCTTCAGACAAACAGAACATTCATATTAAATTTAGTTTTAATATTAAAAGATGATATCAGCAATATAAAATATAAAGGTTTGCAACCAAGTTACTCTGGACAGAGAGACAGAATTAATGTATTCATTTTGTATTTACAGGATTTAAAAAAAAGGATTCATTTTACTTGTCTGAACCTTATTTGCACATATCACAAATTTAGTTATCACTGCGGTGTATTACATAATTAAAGCATAAAAAGGCTATACACTTTCTGCTTGCTTTAGTCACACACACTAAAAACACACAAAAATGTAATAAAAAATAACATTAACATTCATCTGTATAGAGAGAGTTGTAACTGCCTCTAAATCTCACTGTAGTTAAATAATTACTGTAAATGACATTTAGTTAATATTGTGAAAGATTTATACGTCTTCTTTTTTACACGTTTTTTATGTTATGTGATAAAGATTTTTACCACGCTTAATTGTAAAAATTGTTGAGAATGGTTGATGGTTTTCTAGACCCCATAAAATACAACAAACAAAAAAATGTACATATGTTTGTGTTAGGCTTTTCTGGGTCAATGTCTGTCAAACCACCATCCCTTGTGTTTACATATCCAAGTCTAATGATGTAAATCTACCAGTTTGCACATCTAGAAGCTTGCATCCATTTTTCCCCCCTCCAATGACTCAAGACCAGTCAGGTCGGAGAGAAAAGCTCTATAATACCAGATATTAAATCTTGTCACGGGTCGTTACTTAGATTTTGGGCTGGACTTTGACTGGGGCCTTCTAACACAGATATGGTTTTATCCAAACAACTTCACAACACGTCTGGTTCTGCGTTTATGGTCCATGCATTGCAGGAAGGGAAGGTAAACCTGTGCCACAGTCTCATGTCTTCCAACGCCTCTAGCAGGTGATTTTCAAGTTATTATATGAGGGACATTCATCTGTATGTAGAGAGTTGTGGCTGCCTTTAAATATTATTGTGTTTTTTCGGGATATGATGACCGGGTCTATGTAAACAAGTTTCTGAAGCATCTATCATGTGGATTCTTTTTGAAAGTTTAATAAGATCAAGAGTCAGAATGAATGTGTATAATAAATATTTAGAGTATAAGTTGCTGTGAAACCATCTTTTTCCTTCAAGTTTTCTTACACAGATCGTCAAATACATTTTATTACCTGACAAATATTTATATGTGAAAATGCAAAACAGCATTTTCAAATAATAAACTTTTTTTAAAGTGAAAAGGTATCAAATATGACGTATGAGCTGTATTGTGATAAGTAATTGTAATTGTCCCCTTTTTAAATCAGGAATTTATTGTAATCAACCACATTGACTTGAGATTAATTTCTTAAGGTCTGACTACCACTTGGTGGTTAGAAATACAAAGTTTAAATACAACACATGATCTAAAAAAATGACAGAAATTAACAGTCTAACAGTTTGCAAAGGTTACAAAGATATTGTCCATTATCAAAAATATTGAAAATATGGACAGGTGAACCTTTTCAAGACTTCCCTGCAACATTAGCCTTTAAACCAACACTGGATGACAGGATAAAAAAGACTAAGACTAAAGTTAAACACGGTGGTGGTAGTCTGACTTTCAGGGACTGTTTCAGTGTTTCAGGACCTGGAAAACTCTCTAGCAGGAAATCCTGATGGCGAACGTTTAGCCATCGGTACGTTTTCTAAATACTTCGGTTAATGCAGCAGGTCTCTAGTTCAAGACCTCGGAAGGCTGAATAGACCAATTCATAACCTTGAATTAGTTGTTTTTTTAATGTTTTTGGCTAAGCTATTATATATTTCAGATTTTGTGGAATAAAATTAACTTAAAACACTCCAATATGGCTACATTAAAACAATTATTGAAATAATAGTTTGTCAAAGTTCTATCTCAACAAGTTAAGTTTTTTTTTTTTTTTTTTGCTAGTGTTCAAATAATTCTTGATAATAATTGTCATTACTAAGGGAAGTACAAACAGTTAATAGATCACTACTTATGTCCAGGGTGGTTTGGATAGTTCTTTGCTTAAAAAATGTAATCATCATTTAAAAACAAACTGGTTTTCACATTTACTTAGCTTTACATTTATATTAAAATGTGTTGGGTTATCTGGAACATCTTCAACGTATAAAACGGAATATTTTACAGAGTAGAAACGTAAAAAAACTAAACAAATACAACTACTGTGAACTCATTAGGATCATTAGCACAATATAATAACAGGCTGAACCTAGAATGAGGGTTTAGGCATTAACAAAATAATCTATAAAGATTTGATTTAACATGGCAATACAATTAAACATGAGTTTGAGCTTAAATTGACATTTTTACATTTGCACCTATTTATTAAAATATGTCGATATTATATTTTAGAGTTGAAGATGCATGAATAGAGAGGATTAACAACAGCTTAAAAATTCCCATTTAATGTTTTTTCTTCGCTTCTCCTTTGAAAAAAATACCTGTCTTGCACTGTCCCGATTTCCTGCCAAAGAGCTTAAAACTAAGGGTAAAAAAAGCAATTTAAGAAAACTACTTCATGGACATGGTGAGACTAATTGCGTCTTTTAATTCAAGCATAGTTATTCTCACTGATTCTTATGAAAAAGGAAAAGGAAAACTTCTTCCTTTAAGATCAGCAACTGAAATAAATAACATATTGTTTCTTTTGTTGTTAACACTGGTGCCACGAAAGGAGATATTACTAGGTTTAAATCCCATCTGTGTCTTCTCTGGGTGGAATTGGCATGTTCCTGCTGGGAATGTGTGGCTTTCATTCTATATTCCCAAAAAATGCATGCAACGTCAAACAAATGTAATTATTACAAATGCAGTTATTAGAATGAAAGACTCACACACCTTTAATTTTACACATTTTGGAACGGGACAGCCAGAACCCTTAATGTAAAAGGTTGCAATTGTAATAAAGTAATGGCCATTGTTAAAATGATTGATGGTTGTCAGGATTCTTCAAATATAAAACAATAAATTGCATGTGCTTGATTTCAGCACTCCTGGATACTTTGGTTATCAAATCACATTTTGTTGCATTTATATCCCCAAGTCTAGTTATCTAAATCTCCTAGTTTGAACATTTAAAACGTTCCTGTTCCTGTCCAATCAAAGCAACCCAATAGCATTATGCAGCCACCACTATGTGCTTTGGGGTGGGGGGTCTCAAACAAAAACGACTATGTTCTTCTACATATTGCAGCAAAGTACATATGAGACTTTTTTTGGCCCCTATTTTATGAAGGTTTGCGAAGTAGATGAAAAAAATGTGTCCTGCTGAGTTACTGGGTTCCTGACCGATTAACTGATAATACTCTCCTTGCCAGGCCAGTCAGTTTAGGTAGAGGTTGATGATGTCTTGCAGGGTTAGCAGTCTTACCAAACTCTTTACATTTTCAGTTGATGAAATGAACAGTAGGATGTCAAAACCAGGGGTAATTATTTTTAACATAACTCTGCATAACCTCACAACCTTGTCTCTGACATCTCCGCTGTTGTCTTTGGTCTTTTGACCTCTATGGCCTTCACAACTGTATTTATACTGAATATTAAATAACAAAGAGGTACACAATTATTGGAGGTTTAAGTTTGCATAGAATTTTATTTAAGGGCCCCTTAGTTGAAGTTATTTGAAAACCACTTCAAACATATGAACCACTGTCACATACATCAGAACAAAATATATTGAGTAAAACAAATTAAATGTAAGACTGAGTTGCCAGTACCTGTATTTTCCACAATATTTGCATTCTCTGGTTCGGAAGTCTTCACAATTAATGTGAGACTGCTGTCTGCTAACACATCCATCAATACGGCTGAATGCTGCTCCACCTACACATCATTCTGACAGTCCCACCTGTTGGAAAAACGACAGAAAGACAAGACGCATGGTTAAGATAGGTATTTGGATAGGCCAAGTCTATGTGACTAATGCAGAAGTACAGAGTTTAATATGCAGAGTGAGAATAAACAAAGACAAACGTGGACCTCTTGGAAGTGAAATTAAATTCCCAGATTAAGCTATCAAAGAGACCTTTGAGGCACAAAGCAGTCACTCATTTATTCTGCATATGACGGATCCTTAGATTAACTCAAACTTTTCCAACCTACAAAGTACACAAAGAGTCACTCCTGGGATCGCTATGGCAACTGTAAGTTATACTATCCTATTTTAGGCTTCATTTAACATTCATAGCTGAGTTGTTAACCTATGTGAGTCTCACACAGGCATCTCTGAACATATTTGTTTATTATAATTAGCTGACTGACTCCCTGAGCTGCAAGGGAACAAGTAAACTCAAAGAGGGGAGATTAAAGCAGCGCGGCTTAGAAGGTGACGGCAACATATGAACACTGGCAATACTTTTTATTTGTAGCAGGTCCTGATAATGAAAAGGGGTGGGAATTATTGTGTGCAGGTGAAGCACATGTGTGTTGAGTGTGCACGCAAGGTATGGTTGGTGTGATACAAAAAGCATACACCAAAGAAGCTTAAGTTTGTGATTGTGGAAGAAGAGGAAGATACAGACTCCAAGCCATGTAATGATGAACATTTGATGTTGTGGTTTCTTCCCTTTTTGTGCTGGTTTCTTTTTTTCTGTCCTTGTTGTCCCTTTCTGGAGCAGCAGTGCTACCGGATGACAAATGAGCCAAGGGAGGGGATCTAATAACATGATCTCCTTGTGGTGCGAGAGGGGTGGATGGAAGATTAAGACAGACGGTACACAATAAGACAAAGGTAGTGTGCAGCTGACTACAACAAAGTGCCGTCTCTTTCATCCTCTTTCCTCGAAATGTCATTAGGTGTTTACTGACACGAGCGGGAGAGTTACCTGAAGAGAAAGCCTGCTTCACCATACAGCCGCAAACACACCAGCTCAGGGGGTTAATTACGTTATGAGTATATATATATATATATATATATATATACCCTCCACGGGTGGTCACTCATCCTCAAACTTGGGTCCTCTACCAGAGGCCTGGGAGCTTGAGGGTTCTGCACAGTATCTAAGCTGTGCCCAGAAGTGCAGATTTCTGGACTCACATGTCTGTTGTTTTTCCTGGGATCTTGGGACAGTAAACTCCAAGGTCTAGCTTGGGGTTTACTTGGGGGTGCTGGACTGTCTCAGGGGACTCCTCATGCGAGAGAGCAAGGAGTCTCAGTTATAAAGGTAAACCAGGTATAAAGAACAACGGCAGACATGATCCACATCTGCTGCCCCAAAAATTTTACTTCTCTCCATGAGTGCTGTGCAGCACAAATGAACCCACTGCTGAAGAATGGGTTCCCCAAAGAATGACTGATCAAGGGCCCAAAAAGTCCAAACAAAAAAACCCCAGATGGAGAAAATCTCATTCTAGAACATGACAGTTCTTGTCAGGCAGATTTATGTAAGTTAATGCATTTAAGGGCTCTAAAACGCTGTATATTGCATCATGTTTTGCCTGTCTTTTGTAGATTTGGGGGAAATGAACTCAATCATCTTGTTCAGTTAGGTATAAAAAGTTAAAGTGGGAAAGTTATTCTGATGATAATATCAACTGCAGCTGAGCTGAGCTTCACGTAGTTTCTAAGGTTTCTCATTCAGTAACCTGTTATTTTTGTGCTGCAGAGAGTGAACACTTTTAAAATCCAATAGCCAATCCTGCAGACATTTATATTGCGATGTCGACTGCAAAACATTTTGCAGCTTTACCTGAAAGTCCAGTTAAAAATACAACAATGCCCTGTGCATTTTTGCCACCAGATGGTGACAGAATTGACATTTTCAAACTTAAAAAGGTAGTTTGTGCAAAAGCTATTTTATGAAATGTTGGCAGATGTCATGTTTGAATTTGGTGTTTATTTACACGTATGAAGATGATTTGTTTTACTTGGTAAATTGAGTTGGGAGGCTGTGCACCAGCAATCATCTCCCTGTCAGAAACGCAAACTGAAAATTAAACAATGGACTAGGATTTCAGATCAGGGCAACCGAATGACAAAAAAGTAAAGCGGTTTGGCACACAAAAGTATTGTTGCAAGTTATATAAAAGGCAATTATATTAATTAATACCAATAAAGGATAATCCCAAGTCAGTCGTTCAAAAATGCACAAGATATGCACGAAGTAATGCATCATTGTAGGAGTATTTATAATAAGGCGTATGTTTCAGCGTAACCTTTGCATCAACATAAGTGTTAAAAAGTGGTGTTGTCTATTTATAGTCCAAATCGTGTAGATCCATTCAACATTTGGTCTTCTCTTCAAAGATACTCACTACTACACTCCAGCTTGAGATTAAGTGCTCATCTACAAAGCTACAAAATGGTCTTGAGGTCAAGTTGTATTAATCATTGAAGTATATAACTTCCACCTCTGGCGATAAACATATCTCCTTCAAATTGACATAAACTGGAACTGGTTGAGCTGAGCCGAGCTAAGCCTTATCAGCCTTATCAAAATAATACAATGAGGCTAGCATGGCAACAGTTTGTTGAAAAAAAAAATACAGGCTGGAGCAATTGACAAGTGTGACACAACTCGCAGCTGGGATGCTGTTCAAGCCTCAGAGGTACTGTTTGGAGTTCAGCGCTGAGAGCTGCTCAAAGGTGTGTATGTTTGACTGCATGTGGATAAGATAAAGCCCCATGGCTGAGGATCCGCAGCGTCAACATCCCCCGGCACAAGCCTGCGTATACAATCACATGGAGGGAGGCAGAGAGAGAAAAATCAAAGCTGGGCATTTACCAGCACTACCAACACCCCAGATCCCAGCCAGCTCCGGCGCTACTGCTTCAAATATTTATTTTCCACATTATTCATGATTTTTCTTCCCCCCTGCATACTCTCTCCTCTCTCCCTCCCTCCTTTAACATATCCAGCACTCTGTCAAGACCTGACGAGAGGCTATTTCAATAATGAAGATGGACTAACTGCAATAGAGAGTGCACATAAATTGGAGCTACAGCCAACAAGCATGTCCAATTTGCCAAGCGGTTAAGCCTGATGTCTGGGCACAGTTTTTGAGAGCGCCGTGGCCGCCGTCAACAGGTTTGCTCCGACCTGATTCATCCATCCACATCATTAATACTTCACAGAGGGCACTAGCATTTAACTCTGCTGCAGGAAACTGCTCTTTAAACATCGCACATTAGGCCACGTAATCACCGGAGCACTCATTTCTGAAGCGTTTTAGCAGGTGCAGGGAAAATCGCTGGTACTTCTGACCCCTCCATTGTTCTTCGCTCGTGGGCCCGGGGGTCTTTTTGCATCGGGAGGAACAGAAATAGAGACAAAGAGCAGAGAGTTGGTGCAAGCCAAACACAATGATTAGAATTTGATTTATCCTTTTAAACCCTCCTCCACAGATCATGTGTTAATGTGCAAGCCGGATAACAAGATAAGAACGTGTTTACCCGCTCTATATAGAACTTATCAGCGACACAATCTAATTCCTGCAAGTGTCTTCCCAGTCCCCCAATTTGCTGCACTTCTCCTCCTTTCGATTGGATTTCTCTTCAATAAAGCTCCATTGACGGGGACAGTCAGATTTGAAATGTGTATGGCTGACCCCAAAAAAAAATGAAGGAATGTCTCACAGCAGTGTTACATGCAGGTACAAAGGGCTCATTGTGTCAAAACAGGGGGAGAGTCAGGGGCCAGGGAACAGGTGACCGAAAGAGGAGCTCTGAAAGAGGGCACAGCGCCACAGGGAACGCTGATCCAAACAGACAGAGCTGAAATGGCGACTCCTCTTTTCAGCACAGGTATATAGTTTCAGAACAGGTTCACCGCTGACATTTCACATGCAACACACAGCAATGATCCAGAGCTCAATATGTGGTTAGGATGCAGAAAAGCCCAGATTCAAAGCAAACAGTGGTTAAAAACAGCTTAAATACAACATACAAACTGAAGTTACAAATTCAATCTGGAAAGATAATGTTTTAAAATGTACTTTTCGTTAATCGTTTTTGTTGTTTCAGTCATTATTTAGCAGATATAACCACTGAGCCAGGAAAACAGACTGTCTTCCATGTTCTTCCACTCACAGAGGGCCTGCCTGGGTTACTTGGCTGAACACGGACAAACAGTAACTTCATGGATGCTGCTGCTCAATTCTGCTCAACGTCGCCTGAAACAGAAACAGAAGTAGAGGGAATTTTCCAATTCAGAGAACATTTGTGCTTTCTATTTGAACTGGAAAACTGGAATTTGCTGCTGCCAGGAGGACATTTGAACTGGGGAAAAACACGATCACTCATCTGCAAAGTTAAAACTCTGGATAAATGTCTCAAGGTTATACCAAGAAGTGGCTTTTTAGTGCAACATTTTTGTTTTATAGGGCAAAGAAACTGTTTCAAGTTTTCACACTTAAATGTTTCAGATACTTAACCAGACTGTACTTCACTCCCAGTATGATGTTCTTTAATTAAAATTAGACTGACCTCTGTGATTAGCAGGTTTTTTTAATTTAAACTCTTCCATGGATTATATTGATGCCCAGTCCCTTACTTATTGTTCAAACACCAACATTGACCTTGAATAAAGAAATTGAAGCTTGCATGTCTTTGGATGCATTTGGATTCCCTGTAGCCTCCTACATGAGTCTTTGGGACTATTTATGACAGATTATTCACTTGTTTTAATTTTCACAACATTCCATGTTATCTCTGTTTGTAGATAACGGTTCCCTCTATTGTTATAAAAAGCTTTGTAACCATTGATAACTCTAAATGACTTTTGTTGAGCCATGTGTTGGTTTTTCAGCTCCTCTGGCCTACTTCATGTTGTCAAACCGGTTCTATTCAGGTATGACAAAATTATTCCACAGATCAGACAATCTCAGAAACAAATAAAATCTGGTAAATTCAGGATTTAATAAAGGAAGCAATTACATTCTCACATGGGTCAAACTGGTTTAGATGTATTTTTCACTTCAGAAACTAAATTATTCAAAAAATGTTTTATATTATATCAGCAGAAACAACAGATGAAATCTTGCTTTCTTGTAAATTATGTCTCTCAGAGAGCTCTAGCAAAGCTTTGGAAACTGAACTATTGCTTATAAAAATTCTATTGTTTATTACTTCATGTATGTACTATCTTCTTGAAAAAAATATAGAAACATATGACACTGTATGTCCATATTGTCACACAGGCATAAAGATGAGACCTTCCTCTAGATCAAGAATAAATCATTATAGCCCGAGCAAATATGAGCTTTCATAAATTAAGTCAGGATCACACCTTCAGCCATTGTTTGGCCAAAAACGTTATATACTCTGAACCAGGGAGGTCAACTTAAGTGTGAGGCTTAATTCTGTGAATTATAGGGCTTTCAGGGTTTCCCATGATTGTGTGTTTATACGGGTTTCTTACAAATTCATTTTAATATTAGTATTATTTATTTTTTGGGGGAATTTTTATTTTGCTGGGAGTTTTTCATTAAGTATATATTTTTTCATTTTTCTCTTGTGCTTAGATGGTGGACTTTTAATTTCCGCCTAGTAATTTTCAATGCAATTTATTTGCTAAAGAGAAGTAAAACATACACTGATAATTTGTCTTCTTTGGTGTTGTAAAACAGATCTATGTGCTTTTTAAAAGGAACCAATGACTAGAAATGGTGTTTAAATTTAATGGAACAAGATCTACGTTAATATTTAGATTCCTCTTTGTTTGGATTATCCGTCAAGCTGCTCCTGGGGGAAACATCTGGTTGTTGAGGTGCTAAATGATCCTTTGTGAATATGTCACATCTGTCTTCATCAAGCTGAACAGTGAGGCGTTATTTTCTGCTGATCCTACTGGATGTTTTATTTTGACTTTATATGAACATATTAAACAAAGATATATGCATGAAAAAATATCTTTTCAAACCATAACTGTGAACTATAGCGGCAGCCTGTCTGATAGAAGAATCAAACTCACTAACACACAAAGAACGCTTGTCAGGTAAATTCGGAGCAGCAGCTGAGGACAAAACTCAAAGATGTTTCTCTGAGACATGAGAGGAAGAAGAATCTCTCTTATCTAGATATCTTAATTCATTGGTGTCTCCTACACGGGCCCTTGCTCCTGTGCACGGTCTCTGTCAGCTGGTTGGAGGCTCTATTTGATCCGGCTTCCTCATCTGCGATCCCTCATGAAGCCACAGCGATGGCACAGATATGGCAGCCGCTTGAGATAATCATCGTCAATCATAGTCTGCTGAAGAGCCAGGGAGGCATCCGATGAGTAAAGATTGACTAGGAATCGGGATTAGGACGTTTATCGGCACAGCAGAATCTCCAGAAACACACCTTGGACAATTGTAGCTCCTGCAACCTCGGAGATTACAGTCTGCTGTGGAAAAGTAGGAGCAGGAGTCCTAATGGAAGTCATACCTTTTTCTCAAGTGACTAATAATATTTTAGGCTGAGGGAAATATTTTGGTAAATCCCTGACAGCAAACATTTTGGTTGTTATTCCGTGTAGTATTCTTTATTCTATTTTAAGGGAAAATATTTAATTAAAATGTTAAACTCAGTAAATGTATCCCTATACTTTAAAAGCTGTTCATTTGTTTTTTAAGGAACATTCGTATATGTATATTTAACAATGTGAGGGTTTATTCTTTCTTTTAAAACAACTTACAGTCACTTTAAATTGATCTGATCTTTAACTTTTGGGTTTTTTACTCACTTTAGCTGACTAGGAGTTTTTAACCAGACAAACTAAAGAGTATGTTTTTAATAAGCACTTATATCCCCAAAATAGAACATTTTTGAGTGTGTTTTGGACCTTTTAGGCTGTTGTTGCAGCTGCATGACACTCTGGTAGGTGATTACATATAATAATGCATCTTAACCATTTAAATTGGGTTTTATTAAAGTAATCTGTGCCTACCAATGGAGGCTTTAGAACATATGAAAAACCTCTAAAGGAATATGTTCAAAATACCTTGTAACCACAAAAAGCTAAGCTGAGCTGGTAAAAGGAAATGTTTTGGGTGAAGTCAAAAATCTGTGAGACTCAGAGAAGAAAAACTGCTATTAATAAGCTGCTTTGTGACTGTATTTAATTCATTCACTGTATAAAATGGCTATCATTCGAAAAACTAGCTCTGGATAGTTGTGGTTCATGTGAACTGGGTAGAAGTTCAAATCCCAGTATGTGAGTGGTGTTCAGAATCAAACCAGGATTGATCATCTTGATGGGCTCCAGTGGAGAGAAACATTTGGCTTGTATCATTTGCAGCTCTAATTTGTCTTTTTTAAGGAAAACTAAACCTTGTTTTTTATGTCTCGGAAATGGGATCTAGTGAATCTTTTTCCCTATTTTTTTTAAAAGAAACAATATTCTTTCTCAAATTCAAAGGAAGGAACTCCATATCTCCAAACTAGGAGCAAGCGGAACTTACATGTTCTGTTCTGTCTGTAAGTCAAGCAGTCCTATGTGTCCAGATTTTCTTCTAAACCAAAGACAAAGTCATGATGTGAATACATGAGGATTTTTAAATCTTCCTTCCTTAGATTAGAAAATATGATGAAATTTATACCAATAAAATTACAGCATCAAAATCGTTTTCTAAACATCTAAGAATGAAATCTTTAGTCAGATGAATTTTTATCACAAAAAACACCTGTACTAGCTGAGTACCAGCAGAGAAAGGGATTATTTTTCTTAAATGATGTATTTCAGACTTAAGAGAAAATTAATTTTATTGTTAAGACATTAGTAAAACTCAAACAGAGCATTCAAGACGGACTTCATATGTACACATGAGAGTGATTCAAAGGAAAAAGGGTAGAAAAAACATTTTAAGTCTTCCTAAACATCTGTACTAACAATGCTAATAATAAAAGTAGAGAGCAAAACAATATAGAAACGGTTAAGATATTTGCAGTTTGAATTGGATAAATAGTCATCCTGTTACAAAATACTTGAAATTATTTCAAATTTAATAAACACAATTAAAAGTGTTTCATAAAAAAAACATGGGCCAATTAACTTTTTCGTTTTACCGTGAAAACTATTGAACTAATAAAGGAATAATCCCGTTTTTAAAGTTGATTTAGCAACTTTCTATTACTTCCCACTGTAGAGATTAAGCTGCTAAATAGCCTAAGACCTCTTTCTGTTATATTTTTAATCTCCCTACGTGTTAACAGCAGTGGGTGTGAGGTATGAACTGCAGGCAGCTCAGTTTAGCACCTGTCCCGTTTTGCTGGGGAGACGTGCTGCTTTACTGCATGCAGAATGTAGTTTGGCAGTGATTTGCTAGCATATGCCAGACATTTGTTGCCTGAAAACAAAACCAAATAAATAATTTTGCATTTATGGCGCATTTAAATATGCACCAGTTACCGATGCCATATGCAACAATGCAACCCTCGTACCAGCATGAATGCTTTTTGATCTGGCAACAAGTCAGATTGTCTCTTTCATTTTTGGTGGAGAGGAGTCAAGTCCAAATCAATTCAAAGTTTTCGTTCTTAATACCAGTGCATGGTATCGACGGATCTTCAAAGCATCTTGAACACAGAATTGATAGCAGGTTATTCTTTCTACTTGTTTTATGCGTTTGTATTGTACGGCTGAAAATGATTTTCAGATTTTTCAGAAGTGTTCCTGCAGAGATTTTCTCGTTTCTATTCAATTCAGTTCATTCAACATACGTCAATCACAAGACACTTTACACAAAAATCATTTCAATCCAATCAGACGTTCCAGTTAATCTAATCAAACAATGCATCAAGTTCAGTTCATCATTCCACTCAATTTTAGAAAAGTTTTCAATCAAAGGATACCCAGCAAATTGCATCAAGTAATCGACTTGCATTATTTACTTCTGTGGCACCAATACGCAGATACTGTAGACAATAGCTTGCGTTGTGTCGTTTCCTTTATATCCCTCATACTAAGCGTGCATGTAGAGAAAGTGGAAAGGAAAAATCTACCCTTTAACAGGAAGAAACCTCCAGCAGAACCTGGCTCAGTACAAGTGGCCATCACCCACGGAAAGAGCAAAGAGAAGAAGAAAAACTGATTCAGAGAAAATTATGTCAATGTACTTTATGTCTTAAACAAAAAACGTCTATTTTGAACCTATATTTGTGTCTTTATTCAGTCTTTTCTGCTAGGAGGCTAAAAATAATATTGTTTACCATATGAATTCAAATATTAGCACAAATGCAGAATAAAAGGGATTTTCCCTATGCAGGGATTTATCTCATTTAGATTGGTATTTAAATTAACCTATTGTTGGAATTAACAAGTCTTATACTGAGATTGTATGTATCATATTATAAGCATATAATATCATACATATATATTATATTAAACACTAATGTGTAATATTTTAATATATCCCACTATTTACTTGAGTTAAGTTTTAATTAAAAATATTTTCTAGTAATTGTAATAAGAGCTGCACAAAATATTCAACTTTAAGTTGCAATCTTAATTTCCATTCCAACGTGTGCAATACTGCAATGACTTGTATGCAATAATTGACATTTAAGGTGCCTTCAAACTCTAGTTATCACTAACTTATGTTGCTGCTTTGATGGAGGGGAACAACCCTATCGTGTCCGCAAATTATAAAGATCTATAAAGAGAAAATGGAAAATGCATTCTCCTCTGTACAGTAAGTACTTAAAACTTTTACTAAAATTACCTAGAAAACTGGTAATTTAAGTTGGTCGGCACAAGCCATATTGTTACACTTTGTTTAAAAAAATTAACAACATTTCTTATGTGTAAGCCTTGTTATATCAGCATTCAATGCTCCATTTAGTCATTTATAAGAACAAGGTTAGCCGGAACAGACACAGACAGATACTGCATGATGTCTATGTATAATAATTGTTATCATTTCCCTGTTTATCTTTGGAATAGCATGAGCTCTTCAATATGGAAAGAAAAGGACAGTAAGAGATAAGGAAAGGAGAAAAATAAACACAGAGAAGGTCAACAGTAAGAAGATAGACAGACTAATACAATTCATTCCTGCTTTCCTCCAGAGACAGCTGCTGTAAGTGTGTACAATGCGGCGCTGTCCATACATGCACAGATGATGGGGGGAAACAGGTCTGCAGCTTAAAACAGAACAGAACAGAAAGAAGGGGGATATGGGGGGTGAATGGCAGAGAGAAGAATGGCAATAAGGCAGGCGGTAGGCGAGGTGTTAAAAGTTGATTAGGTTGTTAAAGGTCACATAGTCAGGCCTCATCAGCTGTCCCAATGGAGCGCAAGAAGCAGCTCAGGGCCTCAGCTCAGGCGCTAATGAGACAGAAGCAATGGTATCCTCGCACACATATGGATATATCCTGCGTCCATATAAAGCCGTCTCTTTATGGCACATGAGAATGCACACAAGCACACACGGTTAATGTGATGACATTAACAAAAAGCAGCTCGACTAGCCCAAGGTTGTTATAACGAGCCCGGCATGCGGTACAAAGAAGGTTGAAACAAGTGCAGCAGACAGCACAGAGGGAGCTACGTGGGGGCCCGCGCTGTGGAATTATTTGATCACAGATATTGCAAATGGACTCTGACTCTGAACATGCTTCTAGCTCACGCAAAACTTTCATGTTGCACATACATTTGCTCATTTGAGCGGATCGTGTTCGGTCCGCCCACTGCTCCTGAAGGGTCAGTCTTATGAAACGAGTGTTTAATGAGGCTGTCCGTGCACGCACGTGCACGTTTGCGTTTCGAGCTCGCGCTGGGTCCACGTTGCTCCTACTCGATACAGTTAAAAAAGAAGTTGATGTATGACTAACTGCGGATAAACACAAAAGTTGCCTCCGCCCCCCCAGAAAGGCAAAGCAGAAAAGCGGCAGCAATAGCCTTTTGAACTCCTGACAGAAGCTCACAAAGGCGTGCACTCGCATGCATGCATGCTCCAAATAATCTTTACTGTTACTGCAAAAAAGGTCACCCATCAGAGAGGCAATTATCATATTTTCAACAGGTGCATTTATTAGAGCCATGCTTCATTTGCTCAGCTGAATCTAAATCAGGCTGGGAGGACTAGGGGCCATTATACTGCAGTGATCGGTGCTAATACGGTGACATAATGTCCTGCAGGTTTACACACCTGCAATGGCACTCAGTCAATGCCTGATTCTGCCTTAACAATTCCTGTCAAACACTTTATGGGTTGAAATGATCAATATTTTTTATTACTGCCACTTTGTTCTACCTCAATCACATAAAAGCTCTTGAATAATGGACATTTCTGCAATTTTCAAGGCTTGCAGCGCTACTTCTATTCACAACAGACAGCGTGAGGGTGTTCATTATTATAAATAAACAGGTTCAAGACTTTGATTCCAGCTATTCCAGCTATTTTCTTTTTTTGGTATAGGTGTGCTTGTGCTCAGCGCCTGTGTGTGTGGACGTGTTCATGTAAGAACTGAGTGCCCTTCATAATGAGAAGCCCTTAGATGTGAAGCTGGATAACAAGCAAAGGGCATCAGAAGAGGTGATGATGGTCGCTATGGTGCCGAGCTCAATGAAACAAAAAAACACAGCCGAGAGACTTAAAAAAAAAAACATTGCATATAGCGACACTAAGGTATACTGTAACCATTTTAATTTAGCCTCTGCAAGAACAGGCATGCCTACAGCAGTGATTGCAAAAAGCAAAATCACACTCAATATCAGTGCTGGCTACAACTGCAAAGAATGGCTAATCAATAGAGTGGTGCACCTATGGGATGCATGTTCCATTAGGTCTGTGGGTCAATGTGTTTTTCAGCAGATAGTACTGGTTGTTTTTTCCCCGGTGCTTGTACTAATCCGTATTACCAGCCCCCATGCTTGATTAACTGCTCTGCCCGAGTCCATTGATGTGTATCACGATCACCCCGGAGTCCTATCAGTCATAAGGTAGAGGATGAACGCATTCAACCTGTGACCCCTTCCCTCTGGCTCAGAATGACCCTCAGTTAATAAGGTGTAACTTTACCAAGCATTTGCTTTAGACAGGCTATTTATCACCTCAGAGAAATTTATCATCGCTCTGTGTGATGAATCTATGACTCCGGGTGAGGTTAAACGTGGGGCCGTATTGGTGAAACTCAGACAGATCCAGCCAAGACTTATCTTGTAAAATTAGAAATCAGATGGTGATCAAACTTAAATGATGTTCAACTGGATCTAAAACTGAACTAATCAGTTAAATGCTTCATACCAAAAAGCTGGAGTCACCACATTTCAGGCAGAAAAGTAAAGGATGAAACTGAACAAGAGGATTTTATGTTGAATTTTCAGCCATGGTGAAACATTTGGTTTTTTATACACAAAATCGTGGGCTCAAAATCGTATCTCAATTCATACCTAGTATTTGAATTCCTTTTTTCTTAACCTTAGCAATATAAAATTATTATAACTAAAACAGACATTTTGAACCTCTACTGTTTTGCAAACATTTTTGAGAACAGAGACAGAGGTGGTCAAGCTTGATATTTTTTTTAATGGATTTTATTAGATTATATAAAGTGACTAATTTCTATACATAGCCCTTTGTAGAGAAATTAGGTTATGTGAGTCCCTTAAATAACACTTGACAATAATAATCTGTGATATTTCAGGCTGTTTAACTGACCCAAAAAGGATATGATTCAAGAAAAAAATAAAGTAGGTTTTGTTGAAAATACTATGACCTTAAATTATAGGTGCGATTTGAGCTATGATTCTATCACCGAAATCAATACCAACCCTTAAAATCCAAGCAAAATAACATAATGGTAAAGGTTTATGGATATGACATGGTTTATTGTTATTAAATGATACTAGAAAGGGAACAGAGGGCAACTTTTCTATTTATTGTGTACTTTAAGTATATAGTTTTGTATTTTCTTAAAAATGCAACATAAAGGCCCTTCAGTATGAATTTATTATGAAACACAAGTTTCAAATATGGGAAGATTCCATGTTTTA
This sequence comes from Orestias chungarensis, assembly GCA_032876305.1. Classification (NCBI taxonomy): domain Eukaryota; kingdom Metazoa; phylum Chordata; class Actinopteri; order Cyprinodontiformes; family Cyprinodontidae; genus Orestias; species Orestias chungarensis. The sequence continues at coordinate 651,212 of JAVLVB010000066.1, read as the reverse complement.
AGTGGCCATTAGCAAACCTACCAAAATATTCAAATTTGATTCTATCACGGTTTCCTTACATACAAAATATTACTTTTAATGATTAAACGTATTATTAAATGAAATTATTAGAGTATGTAATTTTGCCACCATTTACCATATTTTCATCGTGTCCTGTCCAGTTCTGAGATACTTTGATAGATAACAATAAAAAGATCTGTTCTAATTGGTATCTTCATCTCACAACCATAATACTAACGACTAATTAAAACCAGTGACTGTTTCATTCCTAGTTAATTCAATTCAAGCTATGAAGCTGAAAATGTTTTTATCCATTTCCATTGCATAAAGAAATGTACAACACGAACAATCTACAGATCTCCCTATTTTGACACATTGTCGACACGTTCTAGTTCATCACAGCGTACCACCCTTATCAGATTTTTTTCCAATTAGTAAATGCCAAACAAAACAAAAAAAACAAAAAAACACAAATAGGTCACACACTGTGACATTTCAACTTTCCTTAATTCAAATAATTGATAAACCTTAATTAAACTGGCAAAAAACATTTATTTTAATTTACATGTTTTATTTTTTCATTTTGTTCCAAAACCAAATTTTTTTTTGGCTAAAACCGGTATTGATTTATAAGCTTTACAAAGAATTGAAGATCTTCCTCAAAAATTCTGATCGATGCTCTCTGTTTGGCTTTTTTAAAAGGAGTCGGTTTAACGTTGGGGCGATTT
>JAVLVB010000066.1:634030-650384 GCA_032876305.1 Orestias chungarensis | reverse complement strand
CACACACACACACACACACACACACACACACACACACACACACACACACACACACACACACACATATATGAGAATAGAATGGCTGTCTGGAACCTGCCAATTATTCTGTACTTTACTGGACCCTCGCTGCATCGGAGGTGTGATTGGAATAACAACCACCCCACAGAACCACGCAATTCTCCACTCCCTGTAGGGCAGCAAAGGACTAGCAGGGGGGAAAAAAAGGGATTTGAGATGGTAGCCATGATGAGAATGTGGCAGAGTGAGAGGAGAGTGGTAGAAGTCAAAGAGGGGGGCTCCCTGGCAACATGCAGCGGCAGCGTGAGAACCGTCTTGAGTGACACTCACTCTCATATCCCCCCCTCTGGGGAAATAACCCCCTTAATCCAGCATGCTCTTTCAGACAGACAAGATCCCCCTTCTTCTCCCAGCACGGATATGAAACGCTCCCCCCATGCGATTCAAATATCGGGGATGAGGGCTGGGAAAGGAATACACAACACCGTTACGTGGCGCGGCGAGAGAAAGACATCAATGTTGCTCTCTTCTCCACATCAGCAGCTGAGTCGCTGCCGTGTGAGATGGGAAAAAGCCATTGGTTGAAACAGAAGAAAGTGGTCTGCCATTGGGTCGCATCCAGGGAGGTGGCCAACAGTAGCAGGAGGGGCAATTCTTTACCAAAAAACAATCACAATTTTATATTTAAACGTGCAGTTATGTTGTTATAAAAAATATATTTTTTTCTTTTAATCGGCAGCTTGTTCATTAGAAACCAACTCCTTTATCTTTGCTTACCCCTCCTAGCTGCTTTTAATACCTCGCGCCCCTTGGTAATATTCTTCCTGATAAGCATTCACAATGTGACAAACATTCAGAGACAGACCTAATTAATGGCATACAGCACTGGATGAACCGGGGAATCAATAAAGTCCATGCGGGCAAAGTCGCAGCAGGACGAACGTTGGGACCCGCCAACCACGTAGCCTTTTCAGTGCAAACCAAGGGAGGTCTTTTTTTCTCCATACTGGTAAAACACTACACAGCCAGGTTGCTTGGTACACACAGAGAACTGCAGAGCTGGGCCGACATAGTGTGATATTATATTAGCATTACAAAGGCTTTCCCACCATCTGTGACACACCGTGGTTAAAAAAAAAACTCACTTTTCAGTATCCAAGGCCCAAATGCTGATGTTTTACAAAGGACCTGTAAGAATGTCTGATGTGAATATACCATTTATAAGAGCTTCTCTAAAAAATACAATTCACCCTCACTGCAGTACAAAGTGCCCGATACAATCAAAGCCAGACAAACACTGTAAGCCATTAAAACAGCAGTTGAGGTCTAACAAATGACACGGGGACAATACCACAGCACAATTGTTGTTTTACATCTAATTCAAGGAGCAGGTTAGATATCTAATCTGTCAGAAACCCCTCATAGTGCCACGTTCTGTTACTGAGCGTGGATAGACGTCTGTGCTTCGCACCGCGGCCTATTGGAATGAGCAGACTTGGCTCATCCACACAGCTCTCCCTGCTTTCCACTGTAGCCTGTTGTCACTAGCCCCTGGTCGGATGCCAGTCGCCTACTTGGCAGGGAGAGGTGCTGTACAAAGCAACTGGCAGGTCTGGTAAAAAATGCTGATGGAGTGCGATAGAGAAAGAGGCATCTCCTTTATTCAACACAGCTACTCCATCTAGATAGGAGGACATTTATCTTTCTTTTTTTTTCTTTACAATCCATTCAACTACAAGGGAGGGGAGGAGGGAAAAAAAAGAAACGACAGACAGCGCTCTTCTTTGTGTTATTTTTCATTATGGTTGCTGGCTCGGAACAACCAAGAGCTGTCAGCCAACAGTTTACCAGAAAGCTGCAGAGGAGGATGACCTGCCAACATCTGGGATTTACAGTCAAAACTTCATGCATGCGATTACACAGACGCAGGGCGGGACCGGTGAACAAAAGCAATGTGGCATGCAGGAGAAACACCCGGTGTTCATGCAACGCTCTCTATGTAGTCAGGCAGACGGAAGGAGACATGATTATTACACACTGTATGACTGACTTCATGTTTTCAGCTTCAGCTGCTTGTTGATCAGTGATGCAATCTGAATAAGATGAGAGTGAGTGCAAAGGCGGCTAGAAGGAAAGTCAACATTTAAAGCTGAAGCAATGTCGATTACCACTCTGTTAAAACTCAACCAGGTCCGGGAATATCTTAACGGCATCACCGTTCACTGCAAATCCTTCGGGCCAGACGTACTCTACAGGAACATATGTCCCAACTTTAAAGCAATAAATTTGAAAACATTCTCCACACAAGTTCAAACCTGCGAGAAATATTGTTGCAAAAATTCTTATTTAGTATATAGTTTTATAACGTAAAGTCTTACAAAAGTTACCCTGAACATTGTTCCTCCTAGGTACATCACAACAACACTAATTTAATGCAAAGAGGTAAAGACTTTATTTCAACTTTATCCATTATAAAAAAATAAAGTCTGGATTTACATAATATGCAAATGTGATTACAATTTATTTAAGTACTGTGTTTTAATATGTCTTTATGTCTGACAATACCCACACAGTCTAACTTTGGTGCCTGATGGCGGCAAATATGATTGAGATGTGAAGCTTACCAGCAGCTATGGTCTAGCAAGAACAGAAAGCTAATTCACAATTTCCCTCGGAAATAATATAAGCATTTAGCTCTATTAGCACCAGGTGTACTATAGAAATAGATATAATCTCTGTATCTAGAGATTAGCACCAGAGACAAATGTATAATAATATTTAGCTGATTTTAACAAAAAAAATTCACAATTATTCCAAATAAATCTGGAAGGTAAATTGGAGGGAGGAAAATTTAAAATTATTATTATTGTTATTATTATTATTATTATAAGAAAAGACAAGAAAAAACAAGACAAGACAAGATAATCTTTTATTAGTTCCACAGTGAGACTAATAAAGGAGTCTCTTATCTTATTATTAAATAAAAAATGAAACAAGACCAAACTGGTGTATACAAGGACAGATGAGAAACAACAGTGACAGATATCTATCAGTCAGGAATATATTAACATTGAGAACCGTTATCCAAAAATGACAAAAAAAACAGGTGAAACATCCCGGGTGTAGTTGGCCAACCCAAAATTACTCCAAAAGGACATTGTTACTATCCAGGTGATCAAAATAGAAACAAGGGGAATATCTAAATCACCAGTAATGACCTCAGTTGCCTTAGTTAGTCTGTGTTAAAAAAAAGAGAAAGATTCACAGAGGAAAAATGTCACTGAACTAAACTAACAAAAATTTTCTAAAAAAAATGTGATCTTGAATCCATAGTGATTAGATGCTCTGATACTTAAGGTGACTTACACTAAGTGTTGAAACTACAAATATTACTTACTAGCAGAAAATCCAGCAGGTGGTTCCACTAAAACTTAAGTATATGTGGGTAATGTAGCATGATCAGCAGCAAGCACACAAGATGAGCAACCTAGTCAAATTCCAGACATAACTCTGAATGATATGGTGTGGTGTGACACTAGAAAAAATCATAGATATATATATATATATATATATAGATAGATAGATAGATAGATAGATAGATAGATAGATAGATAGATAGATAGATAGATAGATAGATAGATAGATAGATAGATAGATAGATAGATAACTACTCGCTAGCGTTTTGTACAATCTGAGAAAAAGTGAAGTAAAGATACATTTTGTAATTTGCACAATCATTCTGTTTAATGTTTACTCATTATCTAGCAGTAGAGACCCCTGCATGCACATGCACACATCAACACTTTCTAGACGAATAACAAAGAAAAAGAGAAGAAAAAAAACAGTTCCTGGTCCTATAGGGCAACAAATTCTCCCTGAATGAACACATTACACACGAAGACACCTGTCAACTGATGTGGATATTAACTGTGAGTATTAAAAGAACATACGCGCCTCGGTAACAGCACGTAACGCCACTCTCTGCGGGGAGTGTGAAGGGTCAATGAGGTTTCCAGTGCGCCGTAATATTCTTGTCACCGAGTCTCATTCTGAAAACACCTGTAGATGCAACCCCTCCTCCCCTCTCTGTTGCTAAGTGTAACTCACATTAGCATATGGCCAAGAATATCCAGTCAGAGAGACAGCTTGGTGAGAGCGAGTGTAGCAGGGTGAGCTGTCTTGTCAAAACGAATATCCACCTCTTGAAGACTAGTCTGGGGAGAGGGAGCCGAAATCATCTGCATAAAGGAGAGGCCCTAAAAAAAATCACCTCTCATAAAATACGACAGGGGAGCCGCCTCACACTGGTTAAAGCATGATGAAAGGAATGGAATCCAGCACAGCTCCCGGTCTGTGGATAATCAAACAACCCTGGCGCTAAAAGCATGGCATTCAGATTCAATTGTGAAAGCCGAAGAAAGAAAGAGAGGGGAAAAATACATTCCTGTTGTTTTGCACCCAGTGGGGGCTTAAAAGATGTGTTTTGTAATGCCTCCCATTAGAAATATACACACAAACCTTGAAGGTAGAGGCAGAGTTTACAGTAATACATGCAACGAAGATTGCAGCAAATGGCGACTGATTGAAAATGTATTGGAGGCAATAAGGATTTATTGAAGTGCAGGCAGCAGTGGGATCTTATGAAATCCTCAAGCCAGAGCATGACAGCCGCATATTATCCTTAAGGGAGCAGCGGTACATATCAACCAGGAGATGATGACAATATGTCACTTGGCCTGTCAATGCACAATATCATCTTGGAGCTCATGAGTAGATCAGCCTGTTGTGCACAAGATAAAAAGCTGGAAGAAAAAAAATCGGAAAAAAAAACCAATGAATAAAAATCCACTTTAAAAGCATCTTTCTATTTATTTAACATAAAAATACACCAATTCACATGAAAGAGCGTCTCGCTGTCCCAGACACAGCAGTCAGGCTAAGACTTGGCATCGGCAGAGAGAAAGTAACGAATGAGTGCCCCACTACAGCATGTGTGGACAATGCTGCGAGAGCTGGGAGGGTGTGGCAAACATCTCGGTGTCAGAGAAGCGACGGCTGATGAAAGTTCGAGTCGATTTAGAAACCAGCAGCGCATGACACAGCTCATAAGTGCCGGCCATCCAGGACAGGCCTGTGTTTTCATGTAGCGCCCTGCTTAATGTATGTTTAAGCGTTCACGGCTCCGGCTCCATTTCAGCTAAAGAGGTTTTTACTTTGTCCAACACTTTGCGTGAGCAGATATCAACGGAGAATCAAAACCCGACCCCCAAAACGGGAGAGAATTTCTTTGACGCATTTTCGTCAAATGATTCCAATAAGCAGAGAAAATGAGCAGGCTGTAATGTCCCTGACACATTAAGGCTGCATGAGCTCACACATGGTTTGTCTTCAAGGCCCTTCATGTGTTTGTGTATGGGAGCCAACATGAGAAAGCGTGTGGGTGTGTTTGCCTGACTGTATCTTTGTGTAAAAAAAAAAAAAAAAAGACGAGGGGGGGCAGTGATGAGAGAGAATGGAGAGATGGATTTATATATATATTTAAAAAATGAAACATGGTGTAAGTGGGGGTCTTTGTGAGCCCAGAGGGAGATTAAGATTATAGATGTATTTACAATGTTGTGGAACACAGGCCAATGGCGGAATAACAGAGGATTGCTGCTTGTGCAGAGCTGCCCGCTGCAGCTCACTCTGTGCCTCGTCCAGCTCAACGCCCAGGGCAGCCATTCGGAGATGCGCCCCGTGCAGACTCTTCTACCCCGAACAACAGAGTTCGCCTAACAGAGAGCCACTGTTGTTGATGAAGTACTTTAGAAAAACAGCCGGAGAGGAGAACCCCCAGAGGGAACACCTTTTTTTATTCCCAGAGACATTACTAGTGTTTACTCCCAGACAACCTCTTTAGGACCACCTCCACATTTTCCACACTGACATTTCTATGTATTTTTGTTATTAACATAATGATTGTTTCAATTACTTATGAAGGCTAGTAGCCAAACATCTATCCACCGAGTCAATGATCTCATTTTAAAACAGGAAACCTTTTTAGAGCTGCACCAAGAAATCAGCTCGAGGTCGGAATATGACAATTTTTAAAATTAACGACCCTGATCAGCAACCAGCTGGTAAGAAACTCACAAATATGATATTTTTCCAGTCACTGAATAGCCCACTTTTAGCACATACAGTTGCTCTGACAGTAACAGTTTTTGTTATAATAAGGAAAGTGAGTCAAAGTTAGAATAAGATGCAAAAAGCTACTTAAAATAAAAGTGTATCATATTGCCCTTTAAGATATTTTAGCTTTGATTAAGTTGATTACTTGATCCTATATGTCCGGCAGTAGTCAGACTTGGATAAATGTATATAAACAGAAGCAAACAAAAATAAATGGTTTACGAGTGGCCATAATGGTTTGAAGCTTTTTTAAAAGGCCTTTGCAAAAAATGTTTTGTGTCTACTGTGATCTGCACTGTTATTGATATTTTAATTTGTTCAATGATCTGAGACACTTGAGGACAAAAACTGGAGACATAAGAAGGGTGGCGAATGTGATTTTTCACAGTACTGTATTGCGGCAATTAAAACAAACAAAATAAGAAAAGAAACGGTATTTAATATTAATGGAGAGTAAAACTACAGGAAAAATGTGGTAAAATGTGTTTTGTGCATAACCAAATCTGGCAAGCAATGGACAAGATGTATGACATTTCCCACAGCAAGAAAACAAAACTCTGATGTAATCAATTAGTTTTAGTTAAAGTAATCACGAAGTCATCAAACAGAGGAGGGCAGGTGTTCCCAATCAAGGCAATCAACCGAAGGACGGAGCAGGAAAAGCAGGAAACAGTGAAAGTTCAGGAACATAGAAAACAACGAAAATTTATTTCCGCCGATCTAAATGTTTGACGTTTCCCAAATTACCAGTTTTTTTTTCTTCACATTTTGCCTTACAATCAAGCAGAAATGGTTGTTTAGCCTCCTCTCTCTACAATGACCAAATAATTGCTTCAGTGCAGAGACTGTAGCTGTAAATCTTTGCTGCAATACATCTGAGAGTTACAACATGTCAGCACAATTAAAGATGAAGCCTAGAAAACACTGATTCTTGTTCATGCTCACCGTGTGGAAGAAGAAAGAATCTGTCACAAAAAAAACAAAAAACATTTGACATAGAGAAAAAACATAATTAAACTTAGCCTAAAAGCAAACTAACAGCTGAATATGCCAGTCGCATCTGGAATGACAGCTCTGCGAATCAATGAAGAAAACTAAAACTGCGACTACTTATATCCAAGTACAAAGTGACACATAAAGTTATAAAACTGCGTCCCATGCTGGGATAAATTGTGCCTGCTCTTTTTTTTTAACACAAGAAAAGGCTTAACACGGAGTTTGATGTACGTGGTTCGAGTCTTCCACGGAACCGTTCGTCGCTCTTAGGTTTATGCTAAGAGAAACATCAAATTTTAATTAGCCGATGGCAGGCTGAGGCACAGTCTGTGGCGATCAGGTGGCGACAGGAGTGAAAAACCTAAAACAAATCTGTCCACTTTTTTTTTAAAGACCTGGTTGAGGAACTTACGCAATGCACTTGGCAAATAACAAGCGTTTTTGGAGGTATCACAAGAAACGACACCTTTTAATGAAAAGACAAGTGAGCCTGTCTTAGATGAAAGGGTTACTGTATTCCAAATCATCACTGGTAACATTAAAAAAAAAACAGTAAAAATCCTGACTACAGATAGAATAATACATTTAAATCTATCGTTCGCACTTTAAACAAGGGAGAATCTAAATATTGCTAAAGGTAAAGAAAAACGAATTTATATGTAGAATTTAAGGTTTTAGCATAATTATACTCAAATTTACTCTAAACTGAACATGGACTAAATGTGACTATGACTCAAAACCCCAATGTCTGCAACAGCTGATGACTTCAACTGACAAAAACTTTTGCGCCATATGTGTGAATATAAAGGGGTTCACGACCCAGACTGACCTTACGTCCTGCCCTACAATCATGACTATTTAACAATGTACTAATAATATTGCATAGACCATCAGTGTTCCTCAGATCGGTTCTGAAGTTTTAGAAACCCTAACAATAATTGCTTTATGCTAAACATGCTAATCATGACATAAAACCTGTTTACTGTTACATTTGGTCAAAGGAACAAGAGTGTTGTAAAGTCGTCAGTGAAAAGATTCTGTCAACAAACCACAAGCACAATTTCTTTGGGTTCATAAATAGTTTGCTTCTCTCTCTTTCACCTACACTTTTCCAATTAATTTGTTTACTGCCAAGTCTAAGTATCAACTTGTGCAACTAAAGCGAAACATGCTGTGCAGAAAATGAGGAGCGGCTGTTTAGAGAGGTCAAACGCCGGTGGTCCCAGGGTTCAGCGTCTTGTAAAACACATCCCGATTTTTCATGTAAAAACGGAGCGGCAACCGGCTGAAATTCACGTCTCTCCCTGTTACTCCTTTGAAGTAACACAGCTTTCACCAGTGGCTTACGTGTAAAACCTCAAGCTCCAAGCTGCTTCCACCGAGTTGTAGTAGAGCTTTCATTTGGAGCTGACAACTTCTTTTTTCCCCCCCTCTTCTTAACATCAAGGTGATAAATTGAATTTAAACTGCTAAGTATGTATATTGTCACATCAAGAACTCTCCACAATCATCCCAGGTTTTTTTTTAAGAAAAAGCACGTATCTATGATGAATTAATTAGCAGTTATTAAATCCTAGCGACAAAATGATTGCTGGTTTTAATAACTACTATAAGAACATTTTATATTTATTTATTGTTTTCTGCATATTCTAGTCATGCGTTAACAGATCCAAGTGGAATATACATATATCTCTCTTTAAAGGAATACTTGCCAGTTCATACTGGAGGATCCAAAGATGTTCCCAGTCCGGAAGGAATATACACTGTGTGCACACTTGTTTTAACTTGAATGATTAATGAATTTATGCATAACAGGTGATGAGTTTCTGTGTAACTAAGCTGGATGTGAGCTAAGCAGGTCCAACACCCAATATCAAGGTTATTAGGCGGCTTATTTTCTTTTAGCAAAATGGGTCAAAAATAAGATTTATCTGACACTGGTAAATCAGAAATTAACAGAGCCCATTATCTTTCAGTTCTGTAATTTCCATAAATGGAATAACTGGAAGTACAAGATGTTAAGCCCTCAGAGTAACGACCAATGTAAGGATGGCTAAAACCCGACCCCCACTCGACAAGACGCATCTAGACTGAGCCAAGAAATTTTGGACTGATTGAATAAGAGTGGCTCTAAAGAAGCAGACTGATAGGTCTGTGGCTCGATCACTAACAGGCAAACAACTCTGGGATCAAAATCTTCAAAAACTTATGAACCTACTGCCAGTTTTTAGAAAACCCTTTTTTCAGTTTTTATTTCTGGTCGAGGAAGACTTGTGCATCTTTCAGAGGAACCCAGTCCACCACTCTGAAGAGTACTAGTGAGGCAGTGATGGAGACTTCACAAAAGGTTGGTCGCTAACAAATCAAGAAACTGACAGACTCTATTCATGGGAGGCTCGTCACTGTTATTGAAAAGAAGGGCTGCTCTGTTGGTCACTAAATTTAAAAAAATGTCAGAAATGTTTATTGGAAAGTTTTGGGTTGTTTGTTTACAACTTTAACAAATACAATTGACAGTAAAGTATTTTTAGAAAAGGTTTGCCCAATAATTCTTCACATGTATAAAAGTAAAAAGAAAAAAATTGTTGGTGATAAAAAAAAAAGCAAGATAAGATTAAATAATAATTATGCACACAAAGAGGATTCCTTTTAGCAAGTTCTCTAATTTGTCTGGTCTAATTTGCTCCAGGTCTCGAGCCAGTGGCAAACTGGAGGCCTTCAGATCACACGCCCAAACCTACTGACTCTTTTTGGCACGAAGGAGCAGAGGCTCCACTCTGAGCACCTTTCATCCCCTGGATGACGGAGCGTCTCACCTCATCTCTTAATGCGGAGCATGGCTACCCTATAGAGAACGATTATTTCAGCCACTTACATCTGGGAAAACGTTTTTCATATCTCAAGTCGGTGGGAGTCAAAATGTGAGAGCTTCCCTTCGTGGCTCAGCTCATTTCTCAACGAGAGAAACTGAATCAGGGCCGACGCAACTGCATACAAAATGTCAATCTATACATCTGTCCATCCATCCATCAACACGATATTTTGAACCCCTTCTTAGAGTGTCCACATTAATGTGGATGTGGAGTCTGAGTAAGGTTAGGATTTAGGTCAGACATGGAAAGTGTTAGAGACCTTTTCAAAGCTTTGACATCTTTGATTGTAGGACATGTACCCGAAAAGGTCCAGTCAGTTGACCAAATATGTTTAATATTTTCAGCATCAAAGCAGTGGCTTTCCATCCAAACAGTTCTTTGTAGTAGCTGTTTTGAAGATATTGATATTGCACAGTTATGAGTGCATATCAACACAAAAAAGCAGAAAGTTCTCATCACTTTATGTCAAAGACGGGATGTACTGAAAAATATAAATTATTGACTCCTGCAGGAGCCACCTAATAGCTAATGTTAACTATGTTAAATTTTGAGGCAATGCTTCTTAGAAATGCCACAAAAAAGGCTTTAGAAAGACATGACAAAAATATAAATATGCTTTGTAGCTGATTGAGACAGCTTACAAGCAGACCTTGACATATTATGGATTATTGTAAACAGACTGATACCTATCATTTTATTACTATTATTATTATTATTGCTTTCTGCCTGTAACATGTAGTCATTTCTGTAAAATAAAAGCACTATGGTAGATTTAAGTACATTGAATTACATGTTATTGTTTTTTTTTAAAGCCTACGGTTCCCAGCAGATAAAAATTATGTTGGCAGATTTTCATCAAATACATACTTGGAAATTTGTGTTGAGCCAATGTTTTAGCTCTCGACGCCTCTAACAGCTGCTTATGTGACCCTTTATGAAAAATAATTGCAGACCTCAGGCTGATAGTATCCTCTCCACTGATAAAAAATATCACAGACTGAATGCTGGGTGCGTTTGTCCCTTTGGCTTCAGACTGTAATCTATCTGTAATATCGTTTAATAAAGGCAGGTTGTTACATTTGTTAATCTTTATTTGAAGGGCTGTTAGAAGCAATTCCTAAATGTATACAGCAATAAAAATGATAACTTTTAGCTCAACCCTCTTGGGTTGAATTCATCTATATTTTAGTTGAGTTAGTTCAGCAAAATTAGTTGCAAATTATGCTATTCTAAAAATCATTTAATATCATGTCATTAAGACATGATGTCTCCTTCTCAAAACAAAACCTTGTGCAGGGTCATATTTCCTTCGATTTCTATGGCTGTTTTGAGAAATCTGTAGAAATGAAAAAAAAGAAGAAGAAAATGTCTCTTTGAATTCTACTACCTTCATGTTACAAAACTAATGAAGCTACTAGATATTCTATAATAAACACTTTGTTAATATTATTAACTACCATAAATTACTGAATATGACTGTTTTAACACATGTTTAACAACATTTAATTTACCTCTTGCATTTTTGATTGATTTTAATGATAGATGTTCTTTTAGGGAAATTTTTTAGGGAAAAATCTCTAGAAATGTAATAGTTTTGAATTATTTCTGGGTACTGTCTTTTCTGTTTCTGTCTTTTTTTGTATTGTTTTCGCCATTTTTCCATTCTTAGTTTAACAGAAATTAATATTTAGATGTCTTTTGTCTTTTAAGTGCGTTTAAGTGCGTCAAAATAATCTATATGTAGGTCAAATGAAGAAAACTAACTATTAGGAAAAAAATTATCGGAAGAAATTGATTTTAAACATTTCAGTGCTAAACCTTCGTATTGTGTTAGTTCGTGTTGCCCCTTTACAACATTTCCAAACAAAACCACTCAATAATCCACAATCGCGATGTTGTTACGCACAGTAATCCAAAATCTTACAGTTTCGCCCAAAATAATTCATGATGTTTTGAGATTTATATTAAGTTTGTTTCTTTCAAAAATATTTAAAATTGTGAAAAAGCAGTATCATTTTGTAAACAATGTTCACATTTTATAAAATTAAATGTTTAATATTCTTCTCTATAACCAATGGACTAATGATGATTGGTCTTACCGCAATCAAATCCTGTTTTTAATTTCTGAACAGCTTTTAATGAGCCCCACATATTGAAGATTGTAAGGCTCATTTGGCGTAACCCTAATCTTTAGCCTCCTCCTTTTCTTTATCAGAGTTAAGTCAGCACTATGATTTACAAACTCTAAAGCTTTTAAGAGTACTTGCAGTCAGAAGGAACATATTTGTGAAATTAAAGATAAACCCACACCAGCCAGTGGTATAAATAACCTTATGCATAAATGCACATCTTTAACAGCTGCTAATTATTTTAGTGTCATTTAACTCGTTACATACATATCAGTGCAGACATATCTGCACATATCTCTTATGACTTCATGTACTATAAAAACACTGTAATCCACATCTTTATTGATTTTTCTGCTTCATTTCCGAGCAAACACACACTTCGCTTTGCTGTGGAGGTAAAATGTTAGATCCAACTTTCAGGAAATCTGAGAAGACCATTTGCATCTTATAAGAAACCGCACAGTTCTTAATCCAAATCAAGGCTACAGCGCAGTTATGACACTAAAACCATGCATTGGGTTCCACTCAGCACCTCTCTGACCTTGTTAGAGTCTGTTTTTTTTTCAGTACAATTACAGCCTAGCATTGAGCTTTTGTCCTGCTGCAGGCCAGGGTGGCCTTGCTGCCTCCATCCAGCCTCTCCTGCTTGAATGACAGCCGATAAAAGCCCTGGGCTTTTGCTGCCTCTATGTAATTCCACTGCAGGGAAGTGTGCTTTTAGCTATCAAGCCCACTGTCACAAAAGCACTAAAGACACAGGCACAAACCCTTGCCAAATTGCCCTTAAGCTCCACAGATAGTTCATGTGACGTTTCATTGACGGAGACAATTGCCACCATTCCACCTGTGTGTTATTTACTGTATTCAATCTGTTGCCCCTGCATAAACCTCTAACCTAAAGCTGCTGGTAAATGCGTCAAGTACAGTTAGTTTAATGAGGAAGTCTGCTTTAAAACTATAAAAACAGCAAAAATCAAAAGAATGCTGACAGTGAATCCCCTTTCAAGGCAATCATGCACCAAGGCAAAACAAATTTCAAACATCCCCCAAAACGTGGATTAAAAAAAATACAGAAGCCTTCTTATTAATGCTTGCAAAAGCATGTGTGTATGTTAGCAAAAGCTAAAGGGAGAAACCTTGAGTGCGATGGGAGGAGTGGATGCTGCAGCATTCAGGGAGGGAAAGCAAAGCTAAATGTGACTCAGAGTCTTTTTGTCGCTCCTCTTCGGCCCTAACCTCCCTCCTTCTACTTTCACTCTCCCCTTCTCCTCGCTTTCTCACCACTTAAGCAGCTGCCTCCGCTTATGCAGGGCACATTTCAGATGACTAGGGGGAAGGAGAGAGGCAGGAAAAAAGGGAAGGAAGGGTAAAACTGGGAGGTGGCAGAAGGGGTACTGGGGGGACAAAAGGTTGCAAGATGATTGCACAACGACTCGAGAGTTGCTGAAGGGGGACATTCCAGCTGAGGAGAGGATGCTCTTCTTTTCCTCCTCCTGAGCTAAAGAGTCACACCGCTATACATCAAAGAGGAGAAGGTTAACCGCTACACAGCCTAACCTCTGTAATAGAATTGTTTTTCAATGACCATCAAACAGTGTTTATTACCTATGGGGTTGTGATTAATGGCCGCGTGTTGGCCAGCGCCTATAACACATCTGTTCTTTATAGGCTCAGAGATGATCGCAGAGATATAATAATAGTTCGCATGAAAGATCTGTTTCCTTAAGATGTTCCCCTATAAAAAAAATGGCTTAATCTTTTGCCAGCTCCCATGAATTGTTGTGCTTCAAGATCAAACAATGAAATATCTTGTGAACGCAGCTTTACTTGTGTCAGAGATTAATGACAAAAGAGAAAAACACTTGGGTCAAGTCAGCAAAACCAACATTAAGTGTATTTATTTTCCCCTTTCCACTATTAGGAAAAGGTTCTAAATCTATTTAATTTCTTTTTGAATATATCGAAAAAAAAAAAACTGCCAACATGTTTGGCTAAGCTTGTGCCTCTAAACAATTGAACATTGTGAAAAGTGACATATGTGACAGTGTACAATGCAATCTTTACATTATCGATACAAGCTTTAAGATCTAGATGTACATTTTATTTACCCAATTTACCTTGACATTTGCTATTTTTGTCCTTACTACTTCCATTTTATACCTGTAAACAAAAAATTTATACACTTGACCATAAACAAAGGAAAATCTGTTTTTTTTATCAAAATATGTTTAAAACCTAAGGCGATAATCAGTTGTAAAAATATGAAAAACCTACTGATAATTTAACAGAATGATATATTATTTTGAAAACTTAGCATGGAACTAAATTTCCATTGTATTTCTCTCTTGTACCACTCAAGAAATGAAGGTAAGCTTAACATGATTCACACTTTTGGAATATTTAGGTGTACGGGGGTATCATAGCATTTCAGAGTGGTCCAGCGAGTGTTTTACTGCGGTTAAAAATCTCTGGATGGAGCATCTTAAAGATTTGAAGCTGTATGGAAGTCGTGCAACATTGTCTTCAGCTCTACGTCCATGCCCGAGTCTTGGCATAAGACACTTTACATGCAGGAAACAAAATGACAAATAGATACGGTGGCATTGATTTAAAGCAGGAACAGATGACAGTTTGTATCTGGGATTTTGAATGCAGCCCAACAACTTCCTCCGGGATCATTAAAGTCTATCTTATCTAATCTTATCTTATATAATCCAATATTTGTTTTTTGGCTTATATTGGAGTGATATCCGATATGGAATCGCATCAGGACACTTCTATCAGGCGGTGATCAGTTGACAGCTTTGCCCCAAACTGCCAACGAGTGCTCAGGTTGCATGTCTAAATACAATATCAGTTTAAAAAATAAACAGGCTACTGCAGGTTACTTATTAAAGAATACAAGTAGGGCTACAGGATTTTTGGAAAACATGTTATTATCATTAATGACATTACTGTTAAACTATGTTAATACTTATTGACCTTGTTTTTCCACGATATACGCTTTTGCTTCCCATCTCTATAATTTTCCAACTTCTACACGTGGGAGTATAAACCTTGCAACTGGCAAAATATATCATGAGTGAGTACAGTTGCAGTTCATTGAGCTTGTATTGATACATCAATCATTGCATAAGAGCAGTCCTTTACAACCGAAATATTTCACTATGGTTGCAATTCATTATATTGTGCGGCTCTCCATTTTAGAAAGATAAATAACTAGGAAACATCAACTTGTCACTCCCAACAAATATTTATAAAGGACTGAACAGAACAAACATAGTATTCTGTGTGAAAATAATGTCATTTGTTTTAAGCATGTTTTTTCTATTTTTAAAAACCACCCATTTTGTTCCTTGGTAATTTCTTTTTGTATCATATTATTATAATTTCATGACTGTTTAAAATCCCCCCCCCCCAAAAAAATTTACAGTTATTTTGTTTAAACACTGTTAATCAAACCGTCTGAACCTGAGAAAACAAAAGTGCAGTCGGATCATCACGGTCTCAAAGTGCGACTGCGCTGGTTGCTTTGTTAATGATGGGACTTCTGCCATGTAAAACACCGCATATAGAATTGCAGAAGTAAAATCCTCAATTGATTACTTGAAACTTTCTTGTACAACAGAAACACAACTCAAGGCTTTGAGATTAGTTAGATAGCACTCATTTTCCTCGTGTTAAAAGTTGTGAGAAGGTTGGAACCGATCCCAGATTTCACATGGCTAAATCCGGGGTTGCTCCCATGACAGACTGCCAGTTCAGCACGGGGCCAACACAAGAGACATACAACAATTCACACTCACACCTCGGTCAATTTGGAAAGCCCAATTAACCTAATATACATGCTTTCTGGCTGTGGGAGGAAGCAGGAGGCCCACGCATGCCTTAAGCAGAAAACAAAATCCACAGAGGAAGCCAAGATTCTTGCTGTGAGTCAACAGTGGTAACCATCACAACACCATGCTACCCAAGTCAGGGAACAACTACGGTCAAAGCAGGGAGGACCCTGTCAGTGGAGGCATATGCTATTTCAGGACACAAACTTAAAGTTTCGTTTTGACTTGCTTTTCAGAAAATCTTGTCTTCTGATCTCTTTGGCCAAATGCCAAATCATTGAATGTTGCTGGATAACACTGATGCATGCGGGGGGGGGGGGGGGGG
>JAVLVB010000066.1:613988-629691 GCA_032876305.1 Orestias chungarensis | reverse complement strand
ATATATATATATATATATATATATATATATATATATATATATATATATATATATATATATATATATATATATATATATAAATTCTATATTACAGCAGCTCACTTCCAAACTTTTCAGCTTGAACTGAATAAATGTCCCAATAATTTGACTGCACTCTATGGATCCATGAGAAAGGCTGATATGATTCTAATCAAAGAACATAAAACCTTTTTTTTATTCACTTCAAACATTTCTCAGACAGTACGAGTCCATTTCTTTTTAAATTTTTTAAATTTTATTAGTATAGCATTATCATTTAGAATGGTATAATAACAATTCTTAGGAAAGGATCCAGTTAGGGCTTCAGATGTGATACTGATGTTGTTTTTCTCTCTTCAGTGTTTTATCAGTGTTTTGTCTTCCAAAATGAGGCTCTAAAATGAAGATAGTTTTCATCCACATCACAAAATCCATTCTATTACTCTCACAGCAAAGATTTCCCTTTGTTCTTGGAGGCACAAATTATTTCCCGTAGCTTCAGAAGGCGACTCCTTTACTTGGCTTCAAAACCAAAGGACAGGGGCAGGCGGGGTGGGAGGAGAAGGATGGCAGAGGACAGAAGGAGAAGAAAGGAGATACACACAGAGAAAGAAAAGGAGAGTGAGGGAATGGGGAAGGGAGGGCAGAGTGTGGGGAGGAGAAAACAAGGAGACGAGACAGGAAAATCCAGTGAATAGTGTTAGCCAGAGAAAGAATGTATGCAAAATGTGTTTGAGAGGAATAATTAGGAAGACATGGGACAGAACAACAATGCCACTCTGCCTTTAAGTCCATCAGCAAATCTCGATACCCCCCCATCTCTGCGTGCTAATACGCCGCCTTTCTTTGATATTTGTTTTTTCCTTTTAAAGTCACCGACATTATTAGTTTTTGAAACCCGGCTTACAGGCTTATTGATAGGCTGCACGGACTGAAATATAAATGATCTCTCTGATGGGAAAGACCACTAATTATTGTGTATTGCAGCTGAAGCTGCAGCACGTCTGCAAAACAAACCGCGGCAGGAGGGAGTTTCTGTGTTTTCCCTGCATTGAAGCGCTCCATGCTGCAGTTTTCTTTTGGCTACTGTGTGCTCAGTAGTCTTGCTCAATAATAAATGAAAACCCCGAGCTTTCTTATGAAACACTTAATCAGGCAGTGTGGAATCAGTGAAAACAGCAAAAGGAGCACACTGTCACGGCTCTAATGTGTGTCTCTCTGCGTTTTAGTGGGGTGTCGGAAGGGGGGGGGGGGTTGACTCTCTCTGATGTGCCACAGCTGAAATTGGCAGGCTATCAGTCGCAACCCTGTAGCACAATGTACAGCATTTCTAAACAGTATAAGGAGATATGACAGCCAAGAAGGCAGAAAGACAGACTGAGGGAGGGAGGCAGAGGGGGAAGAGATGGAGATGGAGTGCAAAACAGAGAGTGACAATGAGGGGAAGGCCATTTTTAGAAACTGGATGTGTAAGTCTAAATGCTTTTTTTCACAACTGGGTCAGAACAGCACTTAATTCTCAACTCAGAGAGTAAGCATTTGTCATTTGACACCCACGGATTTCACTCTTGGAGAAGCAGGTTACAGTCAAATCCCATTTTCTAGTATTGGCCCAACCGTACTGCTCTAGCTCATTTCATTGCTCCAAAACTGAACATCAGAAGAGTTACTGTTTAAAATACACCTGTATAAAACAGGATGTCCATAAAATTATCCCATAAGTCATCAGTATTCATGAAACAAATGCAATGTATTTTTTATGCTTCTACCACTAGCAGGTATACATTTTTCCAAAGCTTTTTTGTCCATATTTATTATTCAAATGCATCTGAATATCATGTTATTGTGCTCACAATAATAAATAAGATTAAGGGTTAAATTAAAAAAGGGTCTTCAAAGTTTTTATTATCACCAAAAGTGAATTTTATTTACTTTTTCACTGCTTTCCACATATGGCAATGCTTGCCCAAATGTTTGACTTTAGTCTCGTCAGATTCACGTCCTGAGAAACGAAGCTGAAAAGATCAAAATATATAATCTATAGGTTTTAACTGGTTGATGCCAGTTTCCTGTTTAATTTCTGGTCCCACCTGTAGAGTCAATTCGGATTGTCCATACTGATAGAAGGTGATAGTCAGTGCAATACACAGCGGGAATGCAACAATGATCAATTTGTAAAGTAAAGAAAGTTAAGAATATCAATGTTGTAAAGTACTGCAATGAATGCAAGCTAATTATATTGGTACTATTCATTCAGACTTTCATTTCCAGCATTAGATTCGGTGATGCGTGTTGTTTAATGCTGCAGAAAATGTTTTAACTTTAATGTCTGCAATTTACTGATTGCTGGAAGAAATAAACCCAGTTTAGCCAAGTGTGTTTTCATTGCTTTACCACAATATTTCTACACCCTATTGCATACTGGATAATGAGATATAAAATCGAAATTTAAATAAACTTTGATATTAATCTGATTACAATTTAACATAACGAAGAATGAAAAGATTACGACATTATTCATATTTCTTCACTAAAGCACATTGCTCTAAACAACATACTGATTCAACCTAAAAGAAGGTGAACCAAAAACATGCTGTTTGTTGTTGTATTTAAAGAACAATCAAGGGAAAATTGACCCACTTTGATATTTGGCTGATTAATTGTTTTGACTTCAAGTTAGGAAACTGTTGTTTTCATGCATTTTATGACAAAAAAATTTGAATATTAAAAGCTGGTCCAATCAAGTGAAATCTTACCAATTTCAACGCTTCTGGAATGCATATAGACATAAAATAGTTCAACCTTTTGTAGAAGTAAAATAATCCTAATTGTGAAAATAAATCATTAAGAATAAAAACATAATGATAAGGCCATAAATTGTAAATATTAAAACAGGAGTCCCACCTGTGGTGTCGCCTCAGGTTGGGCCACCAGCCTGTTTCCAAATTGAAGGGGAAAGTTTGCAAAACGTAGGGGGAAAACGAAGCTGGCCCTGTAGACAATTGATAGCTAAGTCTGCCCAGTTGGTAATCAGCTCTATTGATTTGAGCCTGTGTGGGTCTGTAAAATGCTGGGAGACAGTGGCTGTGTGCATATGCACAGGGGTATTACCAGCATTTATTCTCCTTCCCTATGGGACAATGCCGTGTCTGAGTGAGGTGATTAAAAGGCCCGAGCTATTGAGCTCCTCCAATCAATGTTCTCCTGCGCTACTGGACAGAGCGGGAGGCCACTTCCTTGACAACACACACTTACACGGCTTCACCTCCTTCGTTTAAGGTCCCCCTTCCCCCCACAAAATCTAACTCACCTTGATTAAGCGAGGGGACAGAAGATGCCAAATACGCCCAGCCTGGCTGTTTGGCTTCCCTGACCACACAGAGCTGCAAAGAGACTTGCCATTTGCATCGTGCACACTGGCCAATTAAACAAATCAAATACTGCAGAGAAGAAGGAGGTTCAGGGAGAAAAGTAGGAGCTTTCCATTTAAATGGATAAGGTTAATGAGTTATTTGTATGGTTGACGTATTCCGATGGTTTAAAAGGTTAGACGCATCCATACAGCTGCCCTTTGCAGTGATCTCCTCCGTTTCACGCTCCCTCAACCAGCAGTAATGAGAGGTCACCGTGCGCCATGAGGGCCGCAGAACCGTGCAGCCGTGGGCTGTCCACCAACATATATTACTCTTTCGTCCAAAATAAACAGGGCTTCAGGAAGAGCAGGTCTTCGTAGCCCTTTCTCTTAACCTACCTCTCTGGCTCTCTTTCAATATCCTGACAAGTGGTTTGCTTTCATCACGCTGTGACCAGAAAATAGCCCTCTTTCATATTTTCATCCAGTCATTTTCGTCTACTGGAAGGAGAACCTCCCATTTTCTTTAGATTTCATCTCAGGAACATAGGCCTTATTGTACTTATTCACCTTGTTCTTAACCGTGTTTTCATACTTCCAAAAAGAGCTTTGTTTTGGTTGCTGATTAAATGTAGTGAGTGGTATTTTTAAAGTGAGCAGTTCAGTTAGCTCCCTTTCCTGTTTCTGTTACAGTTTTAAGTGTTGTGTCCTCATAGAACAATGCCAACTATACCAGCATTTAACAAAACCAGTACAAATGTGCAAGCAGCTGGTCTGGGTTGCTTAAAGCAATCAAATAAAATGATTTATAACAACAAATTAAAATCTTTTTTCTAAATTCATTCACATTTCTTTTTGTATATTTGTAGAAAATTTGATATAATTTTATATCAGAAGCAAACATCCTTAAACAAGCACTGGGCACAGAATGAGTTATTATGTTTGGGTTAGTAAAGTAATGCATTTGCATCCTTTAATAGAAAGGTAAATAGCCAGTGTTTGATATGTAAGCACTTTTCAGTTTTAATAAATATGTATAAAGAAGAAACTTAACATGAATGGTTATTTCTTGTCTAGTTCATAAATCTCTTATTCTTCTGTCAATGACTGCTTTTTTAACTTCTCAACACCAGAAAAAAGTTGAAAATAATCAGATGGTTCTGGTCTTTTTGCAGGTTTCTTCAAATGGCTTTGCAGGTTTATCTCTTTTTATTGGGACAGAAAGCCAAGACTCCTAACAAAACTTCAATGACCGATTTGTCACAGCAGTTACACTTTTTAACTCAATCATATAATGTAGAGTCTTTATAAAAGGTGTGGTACAGCAATGCTTTTACAAATTTTAAATCTGAAACAGATTTCCATCTTAACTCTCTTTTGAAGCACTGAAAAGGTGAAATAAGGAGACAAAGCTAACTTCAGGATTCAAACTTATCCATGATTTGAAATTCTTTTACTGTGTTGACACAGTAAAACTCTTTAATAATAACTTCAAATCATAGGAAGTTTCTAATGTACAAGTTTCTAACATTTAAATGTTTAAACATTTCAAGCCTGGGGCACATTTCCAGAAAGAGCATTAAGCGCACATATTGCAGCTCTTCATTTCTCAATAAACTAGTTCTAGGACTGAAGGACTCGCTTTCTTTTTCACCATTAAAGGCTGTAAGCAACATCAAGCTTAATTCCTTAGCTGAGATTACCAGAAAATATTGGAGGTTTATATTCATTTCAGTTTTTTAAAATGCACAAAAAGTTTGGCGAATTCTGATTGTTTAGCATATCTCCAGCTTAAACTTCTTTGCAAATAAAAAAGTGGACCATCATTACCAGGACTTATTACTGGTTTAAAAGCATCTTGTTTTTACTCCAGTTAAAGCAGTGGGTGAAGTTCTGGTTCCTGCTGTGAATATGCATCTTCAGTTTGCTAAATGTTTTAGACTGATTTCAATATAAAAAAACGTGAATTGAAAAATAACTGATTATATCAGATTTATTCAAATATTATTGTTTTTCTTGCACCGCCATATTAGCTTTTTTTCATAGTGTGTCTCATGAAACCCACAGCTGATCCTTCTTATACACAACCGGCTTTACTGAGGTCTTTCATAATGTCTCAGTAAGCAGACGTTATTAAAGTTTCCACGGCGGCCGACCTCTCGGACTACGAGGACCAGGCGAGAAACCAGTGAAAAGGGCCTGGTGCCTAATTTGCACCTATTGATTTTGTAATTATTTAATAGGCAGGTATGTCCAAACAGGGTGTATCAGAGAGAAGCAGGCAGCCTGGGGCGTGTTGCTGTCAGGTGCCAGTGTGAGCGGACAGCGACAGTGGGCTCTCCTTAAGAAACAGTATTGGACAAACACAAACAAACGAGGCAGCGGCCACTGTGACTCAGTGCTGTAATGAACCAGCGTATTGACTTGCTGGCTTTCTCTTTCTCTCTGCCTCCATTTCTTTCTCTCAGTCACATAAACACACACACACACATGCATGTGCTGCCTCTCGCTCACTGTCTCTCTCTGTCTGCTATGTTTGTATGGATCCCAGCTGCCACTCGGAATACCAATTACTGTAGGACCAGCAGAGGGGCGAGGAGCGAGAGAGAGGAGAGGAGAGGGAAAAGGAAGAGAAAGAGGAAGGGAACGAGGGATGTTGGGACAAGTCTGGGGAAAAAAAAGAAAAGAGAGAGAGAGAGAGATAAAGCCAAGCATGTGATCCTGAATGCTTCTTCTTACTTTAGTTGCAAAAAAAAAAAAAAAAACTGAACTAAAGGTGATGATGGAGCCAATTTGTTCAGCTGAACCTGTGAATGTGTACTTCAACAAAACGAAGACTGGGGCAAAGTTTTATCCCTCATCCAACTGTGTTTATGGTAGCAGGTCACCAAATGTCTTTTTCCTTGTCCACTTAAGAAAGACGTTAGCCTGCCAACATGAAACCGAGGGAATGTAAGCATTTTCTTCGCCCGTTTATTTGTCAAAGAGCATTTTCTATAATCGAGGACAACTCCATTAGCGTATGATTCTATTTAAAAAAAAAAACATGACTTTTATTTCTTGACATTTTAAAGGGTTATTCTGTTGAAATTCTGGGTGTTACGTCTGTTTCTTCAACAATAAACTGATAAGCTTACATATTAGAGCAGTCTGAGGTAATATTTTGCGTCAGCTCAGCCCACAGAGTCTTGCGATCTCTCAACTGTGATATAAAGGGTCTGCACGCCCAACTTTTTTCACATTTTGTTATTAAACCAGGAATTTCCATTTGTTTTATTATTATTATTATTATTATTATGTGTCACAAAGCAGTGCACGATGTGAACTGGAAGATTTAGTTTTGAGATGCACACTGTATATCAAAGCGCAACCTGAGTCAATCATTTCTACAATCATGTTTATCACCCATTATAGCTTAAGGAAGGTCTCTAACAGCTGAAGTATTTGGAATACAGCTCAAGTTACCATCAGTCCGCACAAAAACTGTACGTGAAAGCAAGTGTTCAAGACTTGCAAAAAGCTCTCAAGTGGAATTTTGTCTGAACTTTGACTAGACCACTCTTAGGTGCAGATTGGGAATGATCTTAATCATCTTTTTGTAGCTGACAAGCTGTTTTCTTCCAACTGGAGCCATATTTCCTCCAGCTCTGACCAGGGAGTCAGAATTTTATTTATAAAGGTAAAACCATGACTGACTGGTGTTTGCAACAAGAGGAAACATGCAAATGTACTTCCAGACATTGTAATTGTGGTTTGGCAATAGTGACTGAACGCCATGTGAGTGAGATTCACGGCTTTTACATTTATTTTTTTGTTTGTTTTTGAAACAAGTCAAACTTAACTGAAACCATTCTGTAACTCGTCTCCCTCTTTTTCACATCGCAGGCTTCAGTGTTTGTTCATAAAGAAGCTTTAGGTCTGCGTCTCATAAGACACCAAGGCACTGCATCATATGCATTTGATGCATGTCTCAGAAATCTTACCACATTTATGCAGCGATGGTATTGGAGGCTCAAGAAATGGGAATGACGCCTTGCAAGGAACCAAAAAGTGCCTGCATGTGAGACACCTAAATCCCAGAAGCCGTGACGAGCTCACAGCTGACACACAACGGCAAATCAAAGGAGACCTTTTTCATGGTCTGCCATAAATAGCTGCAGCCCATGCACAGGAAAGGGAACAGGGTGTTTTGCTGTCAAAAGAAACATCCTTTCGGAGGAATCTCGGGAAGAATCCTGGCGCTGCGTTCCTGAGACGACATATTTGTTTTTGATAAAGGGGATTTCTACAACAACGGGGATCTTTCGAGGTCCGGTGACACCCTTTCGCTCCCTCTCCCTTCTTCTTTCCCTTTCTTCCCTACTCAAAGTGCCGCAACAATTCTCATGACAACCATAATGAGCACACTCACATTCTGCACGATACCACTAATTTGAGAAATTTCCACCACAAAGACATAATTAGACAAACTAATTAGACGAAGACTTCGCTGCACAGAGTTCCGCCACAGTTCAACGCATCCGCCTACCTGCCGACGACTAAAATAGGAAGCAGCCGTCAAGCCCATCCGTGCTTATTCCCCTCAGTTAGCACCCTGAGATGTTTGTGAGATGGCGCGAGGGAGAATAACATGATCCCCTCCCAGGGGCGGCGGCCGCTTCTTCCTCATTGACTAACAGGTAAACTGGAAGCGGACCGTGCCTCCTATTTATATCAGAGGCTGCACAGGCCGGGGCCGGCACCTGTGTAAGACATGTTAATAAATCAGAGCAAGGACACTTTTTAAGAACACTTAAAAACACATCGAGTTCTGGATGAGGTGTTCATTGTGAGGTATGGGTGAAGTGTTGAGGTTTTCTAATGAAGAATATGACAAGAGCGCTTAGAGAGTTGGAGTGGCGAGGGAGGCAGAGAGGTAATTGATTTTAAAAGTGATGGGAAAACCCACAGGTCTCAGGAGGGAGCAGAAAACTGTCTCAACGGATACAGAAGTCCCAGCTGCCTAGAAGATTAATGGAATTAATTCTTACTCTCTCTTAAATACAATTTATAATGGAAGGCCTAAATTAACATGTTGTTAAGCCCAGAGAGATGGAGTAAAAGTGTAAATTATTAAAATTTTGCGGCTTTTTTCAACTTTCTTTTTCTTAACTCCTAACAATACATTCTCTTGTTCTCTCAACATGTGTTCCTCATGGGCAGCCTATTATCCAAATAGCCATGTTCGCTCGTTAATCATTTTGCACAGCGCACACTGAAGAATGCAAAAAGGTTTTTCATTATAACATAAACCTGGATTGAGTCAGAAAAACAAACTTCTGTGCCCACGTAAGAAGCTCAGGGGGGCGACAAAATGTGTACGTAGAGAACACACTGGGGGCTTTGGAAATGCTTGGCACACCGTCACTGCCTTCATTGTGGAGCCTCAGTGTTTGTGGGCAGATTTGTAAGAGCATAACAAAGACGCAAAGACTGCTACTTGCTAAACTTCTGTTAGGTCGCTAGGTCGAGAAAGACGGGAGCAAGAGATTAACAGTCAGTACAGAGAGGTTCTTATTGTTCTCCCTAAATCTGAGCTAGCATTTGCATGTAAGCACCAAAAATCACACACATCCTAAAAAAGAGACATAGATAGCCCACTCTCTCCAGAGGCCTCATCACTTGAGCCAAAACATCGCAGCGCCATTCATCTTTGATAGCAGTTTTTAAATCTATTAGATCCTCCTATGGATGCCTCAACCCTTACAAAGAGTTTGTCTCGACGGAATAGCCGGTATAAATAAACCATCACCAAATCCAAAATAGTGCACTCAAAAGACAGAAATGTGCATTGTACTCATGCACAAGCCTTTGAGACGGATATCAAAGGATTGTAAGTTCTACATAACACCATTTGAATACAAAAGGAAAATACCTGTTGCTGAGAGGCTCCCAAAGTATTCAGCCCAGCACACAAAACGGTGAGAGCCGCAAAAAACAAACAAAAAAAACTTCACACTAGAGAAGATGATTACAGTAACTATTCTTTATCAAGAGTCCTTGCTAACCAAATATAGGCTTTTTTATACTAAGCAAAGATAAGTGAACTTATACTTGTCTGTCAAACATACAACAGATGTACTAGTAAATACAAAAAGAAAAAAAAAACACCCAACTAATGTGCTTTAAAGTAAATGTGCTGATTATCTATAACAACATAACAAGGGAAAACTTACTTTTAAAATCTGCTACTCTTAGGTCCCAACATATGTATGTTTTCTTTATATATGTGTGTGTGTGTGTGTGTGTGTGTGTGTGTTAATAATTGCATCAGCATATTCTTCCCAGTTTCACTAAAAAACGATGACAATAGGGAACCATTACTTTGACATCATCAGTCAAAATTGGATAGTGTTGGTGGGTCTAAACTTCACCCAAATCAAATGTTTCTTCTTTGATAATATTTTATTTCCTTTCCTTAAAGGGAAAAGAAAATACATTCATACCTTAATAAACATACTTCATAACTCTTGCTTCTACTTTGGAAATTCAGAAAAAAAGTAGGAAAGCTAACCTCTATTTCAATGTTTCTAATCAAATCAAAATATGCAATCCAAATACATACAGCAGCTAAAGTAAAAAAAAACAAAAAACTCCATCTTTACATAAACAAAAAGAAAAAAAGCTTTATTTTCAAGTAAACAGTTTGTGCAATTGAAAGGGACAAGAGTCAAGGCCTATAGATGCTTCTGGTTATAATTAACAGCTAAAACACTGAAAGAATCATTATTACTATATGATAATAACTGGTTATTATTTTAACTCCAACCATTCTTGATCTATAAAACTGGTAGTAAAGTAAATAGAAATGTAAAAATGCCTGTCTAAAAATATGTATTTTCATTGTATTTGAATTCCAGGAGTTCAGATATAATCTTACTTTTTCAGCTGCAATAATATTGGATCAATTCATTCTAAAAAATAAAAAAATTTGAGTCTCAGAATATGTGATCATTTTGGTAGCCGTCGCTTGCTTTGATGAATAAATTTCAGCATTTTGTAATTCCTTCCTTCAAACAAAGAGGCTGCAGCACATCCTCTTTCATGTTTTCTGGTACTTAGGAAAAACAACTAAATTTCTCCAAATCAGAATGAGCAGGTCAGACCTCAGAGAAAACAAGAAATCGCAATTGATGAGGGAAATCCAGGTCAGTCCACCTCCACTGACTTACATTTTATTTTCTCCTGCCTGTTTTAAGCGAACCACAGCTCTGTAATTGTGTGAGCTGCTGTTATACTTTCTGAGCCAATGATTAAATTTAAGTTTGATGAATTCTTCAACTGTATAAAACTATTTATTTTAAAAAATATAAAAAATCCAACCATCTTTCTATTGTCTGCACTTGTTTTTCCTTGCAGTGAGCTGCTATCAATCCTTGGGTCATTAGGCTAAAGGCAGGAAGCACCCTAGTTCAGCAGTAACAGAATTACCAGTGAAAACAGTAATGAATCCTATGCTGAAACAATTATTGGAATGCGTAAATAACTACAGACAAAAGTGGGGGTTAGATAAAAAAAAAGGATCTATGCAACTTTACTTCACTGCTCAAAAAGTTGATGCGTTGTCTATCAAGCCCATTTTCCAACTTCACGCTGCTGAAACGGAAGTTAGATCGAAAAAATGTTAACGAGTTTGTTTCATTAGAGAAGGAGCCTCATCATTCTGCCCTGGCGGCCATTTTGATCTTTACAATGACCCAATTAGAGTTCACTGAACCATTTCAACAGGCTGATTTAAGAAATGACAACATGGTAAAATGATGCCGTGTAATAGGATTAATACAACTTTAGTTCACACTACAGAATGCGTTTGTTTAATTTATAAAGCTGCTTAGCCAGCTAAGTAATTAGCACCAGATACGTACATACTGTATTACACCTGGCTTTAAAGTCAGTACAGACAAGAAATCTTTTATACAGTGTTCTTTATTAACAATGAAAATTTTAGGATACTGGGTATTACCTTATCATGCTATTATTTTTACCCATTTTCCATTTTGCATATTTTCCATTCTGATTGTTTAAATACATTCATTGGAAATAAAATAAAATATGGGGACCTCTACTTCAGAAAACACCACAAGCACACTTTAAAGGCAAGTAGTCCTTCTTCTTTGCAGAGAATCTAATAGCAGAATTATACATTAATTAACAGAAGGCCATGTGTGGGAGTACTTGCATTTTGCTGACAATTTCCAATGCAAACCTTTTAAATTGTATTAAATTGCATCAGATTCGATGATTTACTAACCTAATTTATAAAAATACCAAAATATTAAACGACCCAAACCAACTGATATACTCTGGACTATGTTGATATATTTAAATCTGTGTATTTACAAGTATGAAGTAGAAAAAGGAAAGTTTGAAAGGGCAATGTGATCTTAAAAAAAAGAGGAATAAATGAATGAATTAGAAGAAAAAAAGGGGAATTGACCTTAAGCCATTTAATGCAAGATAAGACTATAAACATTTTTAATAAAATGTTTTGGCAAATATCTGCTTAAATTTCTAAAAAAAAAATTTGAGGGAAATGGTACAGCAGTGCAATGAAGTGGTTGTTTTCACTTCATCACATAAGAAAGATTTTTCTTTTCAACCAACGGTGTGTAAGCCTTGATGAGACAAAAGTTAGCTAAATAATTTATTGGGGGTTTAAATCCTGACCTTGTATGCTGGGTCAAACCAGTAACAACAACCCTGAGCTGGAGAACCAACAGAACTTTGGTTATAAGGACAAAGATGCTGCTGTGTATATTTCCTAAAAAAAGGATAAAATCTTTATTTATTGCAGCTCAGAGTAACTGGATGTTGTTAATATCCCGAAATGATGAGCATTTAGGTCAGACACTTTCCAACAAGGATATATATAAATTAAATTAACTTTATTGATTGAACTTTCTCCTGCTCAATAAACTCAAATATCAATAGACAAATTACTTTTATAATCTGCTTTGATGTGATGCAATATTGGGGATTTAAACAGAGTTGACTACAACTAATCTGTGTTTTCCACATGACAGATCGAACGTTGGTGAGAGAACAGGAATCAACCTCATTTTAAAGCCAAGCCTCTCAAAATAATCAGGTATTTTACTACAGTTTTGAAGAATATCAACAGTGTTTCTGCAGGTTTCTGCGTGTAAGACTTTTTAAGAGAATTTAAATTTAAACAAACCACTAAATAACTTAATTATCCAAATGACTTATCTAACAATCCATACAATCAAAACTTTTAAAGCAATCATAAAAGAAGTCTGAATTCAAACTAGACGAACATACACTCTCCCATGATGGCGTAAAAAGTATTGATAAGATATGAAGAACTTTTTGATTTTTATTCCTAGAAAAAGCTTCAATAAGCCAGTTTCAGGAACATCATTCCCTCAATGGTTCACAGTGAAGGCCGTGTGCCAAGCAACAAATCCCTTTGAACATGTTTTGTGCTCTGAATCAGGGCTTTTGTAGTCAGTTTTTTTCCTTCTTTTCTTTTTTTTGACAAACTACAAAAATACGTAAAAAATAAAAGTTAATAAAATTTTAACTTAATGAACATATATAAGCTGCAACTCAAAGAAATGCTACATTTTGAATTATATTTATGGTATTTCAAATGCTGTTTAAACCTTTTCAACTTTTTAAACCCATTACTGGAACAGATATTTGGTGATACACTATTTGAGGCAGACTTAGAGGTCATATCAACTAAAACTGTTGGAGGAGCTGTCTTTGGATGTGCTGCAGTGATCAAGCAAAGTTCAATGAAACCCACCTTTAAATTATTGCATACTTTTAAATTGAACCTGTACACAACCCTGAAGCCCATTAGTTTTATTTTTTTTAAGGAAAATCATAGCCCAAATAATTCATTTGAGTCCAGATTTGCCTTTAGTACATTTTGGTGTTTTATTAAGTATTTAACCGTTTTATTCTTACGTTTGAACCCTGATGCAAATAAAGCTTAACTTGGTAGATGTATGAATTTAATATTAATGATCAGATCCTATTAGCTTTGTTTTTACACTCTCATGGGATGACTCTGTTTTTACTGTGCATAATTAATGCATGTTATTTTTGAGTACCAGTGTTTTTCACAACCAACTTGTTGTTTGCTCTCCTCTAGTAGGGAATTTAATAAATAATAGCTAAGGCCACCAGATCAGTTTGTGTATTTGTTTATGTGATGCTAATTCTCCCAAAGACAAACTCCTGTGTTGCTTGAAGAATTAAATGTGTTTTATTTCTCTCATCTGGACATGTTGGGCTTTGAGCACAAATGCAGTTGTATATCAACAAGATCAATTAAAAGAAAAAGTTTTAAATGCTGTCTGAAAACACGACAAGAACATGGGAGCAGCTTTGTGAGGCTTCATACTGACTCACAGACGTGCAAGTACATCACAACGAGATGGGAGTTGCCTTAAATAGAGACATATATTTATAAAACCTAAAATGTTTTTTCATACTTCTGAGTTACCAAAAGCTGATTTTTTTCTCTGTCTCCATTGCACTGCAGTTCAGTATTTTATTACTTTTTATCAGGGGTTTCGTAAGTGTACAAATATGAGCCTTCCTGTAGAGGAAAACGTATTGTATCAATTTACTTAAACATCTTATTATTATTGCACTTCACACATACCTACGGCATAAGTTTTAATTTAAAATATTTTAGGCTTTTGCCAATTTTGTATGTGTAACAAATCGAAAACAAGCAGCATTCCATAGTTTTAAAGCCTTTTATTAGTGTTATTGTTACTTTCCCGACAACTTGCATGGGAGATAATAAACTATATTTTACAGATTCTGAAGATGTAATTTTATTTAGGTGAACATATTTGGAAAAAGACTGTCAATCTAAACTTAGCAGCTAGCAAAAAGGGAATTATTAAAAAGGGATGCCTAAGTAGACAAAACATGATGATGGAAAAGCTTTTCTTCAGCCATCTGACCAGCAGTGTGCAGGTAGTTAGTGCTAATTTTACCAATGCAACATAAACCTTGTGATAATTATATTTATTTGCACTTTCTAGGCCTTAGACCAGCATTGTGCATCAGGTTTTCCCTAAAACCTTAGTAAAAGCCTAGTATAAAAACCCTGCTTGCAGCATGTTTTTGTCTAAATTAATTGAGCTCTAATCAGTAGAGTTTCCAATATTCCCCAATGTCCTCTCCAACAAAGGGTCTAAAAAATTAATTTAAGGCACTCTTCATAATTTAACAAAAATGTTTTGTATCAGCTCTTTTAAAATGTTTGCCTCCAGCACAAAAGCTACAGGTTATCTCTCACGTTAACAAGTAAACGATAAACTGACCTCAACCTTGTTTTTTGCCACAAAGCAACCGAACAGCACATTTTCGCTTTAATTAAATAAAGCTTACTGTCTAAAATTTACTAAAATAAACACGAACAGCGACGATTGAAATTAAGTTAAGGGCAAACCAGGTAAAGGTCTGAGGAACCCTAATTAAAAAAGACGAGTTTCATGAATGTTCTGTACGGCTAATTTATTTCTTTATCTCCTATTTTTGGTGCGACCTATAGTGCACAACTTCAACAACAAACAGACAGATTGGAAATTATTCAGCAACATCTGAAATACTGCACAAACAACAGACAGGGCATTACTCAGAATGTAAAGGGCTTTGTGTGACTAAATGATAAATTAGCTCTTTTATCAGCAGCGGCTACCCAGAGGTGGATATTTGACTCATTGTGTCGAGCGCTTTAGCGCCTCAGCTCTGATGTATATGGGTTGTGGTCTGACAGTGTTTTTAAATGATGACGGGGAAATGTTAGAAGATCACATAGAGAGAGAGCGATAGCGAGTTGAAAAATGTCTATTTGCGCATGACAGGAGGCCCGGCACATCACTGAATGTTGCTGTCGGGGGTTGAGCCTGGAATAAATGTCACTTCCACATCCTGGCCCCCATCCAAACACTTTATGGCTCTTTATGCTACAATTAGCTACTAGTTTATGACAGCTATGACTGGGTCAGTGTCATAATGTAAAATATTTGGCGTGTGTTGTCAGACCTAATGGCAAAGTAAAACCCACATGTTGCACAAAAACCCTCAGCGAGGCGTGCATGGAGCCGCGTCTGACACACGCCGGGGGGGAACAGACGGCCAAATGCACGGCTGTGCGTCGCAAAAGTCAAGCAGCCACAGTACACACTTCATACACTCTCCTGTGATGCATCTGAAATGAGAAGTCCTAATTGTTATTTCCATTGTACCCCACTCCTGTGACAAGGACCACTAGCTGTGAATGATTATAATTATTACCCGTAA
>JAVLVB010000066.1:568449-604383 GCA_032876305.1 Orestias chungarensis | reverse complement strand
CGACCGAATGGGTGTGACCTGTGGGGTTCCCCAGGGGTCGATCCTGGGACCCCTTTTATTCAATCTGTACATGCTTCCATTGGGCCAGCTAATACGCAACCATGATGTGTCCTACCACAACTATGCTGATGACACTCAGATCTACGTGTCGCTGACAGCAGGAGAACATGGGCCTGTTGATTTATTGTGTCACTGTACTTAACAGATCAGTCTGTGGATGCAGAACAACTTCCTCCAGTTAAACTCAGAAAAAACTGAAATCTTTGTCTGTGGCCCACAGAAACAAAGAGAAAGTGTCATTAGTTACCTTCTGACGCTCTCGCTGGAACCTAAACATCAGGTCAGAAATCTTGGGGTAATACTCGATTCTGACTTGAACTTCAACAGCCACATTAAATCAGTAACATCAGCAGCCTTTTACCATCTTAAAAACATTGCCAGAATCAGAGGAATAGTCTCTTAACCAGACCTAGAAAGACTTATCCATGCTTTTATCTCTAGCAGGTTAGACTACTGTAACGGCCTGCTCACTGGGCTTTCTAAACGGGCCTTAGGACAGCTGCAGAACATCCAGAATGCTGCTGCTCGAGTTCTGACCAAAACCAGGAAATATGACCACATTAGTCCAGTGCTCAAGTCTCTGCACTGGCTTCCTGTCACACAAAGAATAGATTTTAAAACAGCCTTGCTTGTGTACAAGTCTCTTCATGGTTTAGCCCCAAAGTACATGTCTGAGATGTTAGAGCCATATGAACCAGCCCGGACTCTGAGAACCTCAGCCTCCTGCTGATGCCCAGAATCAGAACAAAACAAGGGGAGGCTCCATTCCAGTTTCATGCTCCTAAAATCTGGAACAGTCTTCCTGAAGAGGTGAGACAGGTTTCAACTCTGCCGTTGTTTAAATCCAGGCTGAAAACAGCCGTGCATATAGCAACTGAGTACAATTATTATTATTTTATTTTCATTTTTATTTTATTTCTTTTAAATTCAAAGCTGATTTTATTGTTTCATTTTCTGATCTTTTTTCTTATGTAAAGCACTTTGAATTGTCTTGTACACGAAAATGTGCTATACAAATAAACTTGCCTTGCCTTGCCTTACATGAACCATGTGACCACCTATCGGCGAGTTCAAAGAGTTAAAAAATACTCGTCCCCCCCACATTTGAAATCAAAATTTCGTCCATGTGTATGTATAACAGTTAGTCAGTAGGTTGGTACAAAGGCTTTAAGCCCTATGCTGCTTAAAGTAAGTTTGTATTATAAATCGTGTGTAAAGCCCTTTAATATCGGTATTTAATCTAAATGTTTTCAATGAGCTACTTTAGGGATAGAGACTGCTTGCCTGATCCAGCTTGCCAGTGTGTTAATTTAGCTTATAATTCCTCATTTAATTATTTAAATCTATTAACCTTTTAATATTTATCTAAACTGACATTTTTCATTTTCGAATTGGTTCTAATAAAAAGTTTGTTCTTACAGTTTGTAGATTATAGAGACACAAGGATTGAGTTTGAGGATAATTTTATTATGGATGCTCCACCAACTCCTCTGTTTTACCCATTGGGAGTCATGTTTAATGGAGATCTAAGTTTAAATCAAACACATATTATACAGACTAACCACAGTAATTCGGAAAGATCTCAAATCTGAACTCTGTTCTACAAATAAATACTGATGTCATTGACAGAAGGTGGAGATGTGTTGAAATATATCTAGCAACTTGACAAAGTGTTTTGTTTTTTCATTTCCAGAAAGCTTTATCCTTAAGAAACTCTATAGAAGTTTCAGTTTTGGTCAATTTTTGCGGCCTTTCGAAAAAAGCAGTTGTGTTTTTCCTGAAGGAAGACATTTCCGATGAGGACCAGCGCAGAGCGTCATAGAATTCTGATCTCCCGGTCGCCTGCAGTTGGATTCAAGTACATTTCTGTTTCCATTGACTATGTGAAGGATGGATAGCCATGAGGTGATGAATCTAATAGTGGCCAAATAATGTCATATAATGATGTTGAAAAATAAGAAACGGGGGAAGTGACGTATGCCGTAAAGCAGTCAGCACATTTGTAGTTGTTATGTGAATCAGGGTTCCTGCCACGCTCCTCAAAGTTGGTTCGTACCGGTTAAAAGGATACATACCCCTCGGGCCATGACAGAGGTGTCATTCAACGAACTGTAAGTCGACATATAATCACAAAAGTTAGGAAAATATTTGATAAAGGTAGAAAAGTTACTTAAAGGTAGAAAAGTTACTTGAATTTATTACAATTTTGTTTTAAAACCTTTATAGTTATACAGTTGGTTTACTGTATGGTTTGTTTATTAACATTCTTTTATTATGTAACTAATGCAGTGAATGTTTAATTTTTAAAACTAAATTAATTTACTTTAAAAAAAAGTTTGTAGATCACATAAAGAGCAAAAGGAAAACAGAAATCTGAAAAACAGATTGTGTTTTTATTGGCAATCTAAATTATGATATCAACTTGTCTTTATACTTGTTTGTACACACTATTAATTACATTTTTTTTAAACATGACGTACATTGTTATTTGTGATCTTTAAACATTAAAAAGCTAATTGGAAAAAAAAAGTTTTGAGTAAATCTGTATTTCTTTATGGAGTAGCTTGTCCATCAAAGCAGGTATATATCTTTTCAGGATTTATATGGATTTGCAGAGATTTTTCCGAAAAGTGAAACAGTGAAAAGTAAGAGAAGAGCCTGATGCATACCCATTAAAAATTCTAATGAGAGCTGTCAACATTTCTACATCATTACGACATATTTCAATGGTTTTTGGCAGCTGAAAAGAGACAGGGCAGTGATCCACTGTCAGGTGGTATGGGCTGCTAAACTGCATGCTGAATGTAGACAAAACAAAAGCAAAGGTTCCTGCTAGTTTATGAATGTTTTTTTAAATGTGCTGCAGGTTAATTATGTAGTTTGCATCTGTATAAAATGTTGTGTGAACGTGACTCTCTGTATCAATGCTATACATTTAACATATTCGATTTTTTTTATAGCAAAAAGTTTCAAAATTTACTCAGAAGGGAAATAATTTTCCATGATCTGGCTATATGATTGAGATGTAAAAGCTGCCTGTAAAACCAAGACTAAATAAGTCATTTTATTGCAGCTCTAATATTCGATTTTAATATCAAACCTGATCCTCTGTATAGATACACTCATAACCTCATACACTCATATGTTTACTTACCACGTCTATCTATAACTCCCCGAATCAACTACAAACACAATTAAGTCGCTCTCTGGAAGAAGAAAATTTATTATAGAAGAAGTCTTTTACGCTTTTCTTGTTAAGTACAGGACCTATGCTAATGATTTCCATAGTGACACCATGGAAACCGAGATCATATCCATATTTCTTGAAATACCACTTCAACCCCCGTCATCAATACAGATGTTTCAAGAGAAAATCTAATTAGAATGGAGCTTTTTTATTTGTTGTAATCCCGACACTGGAACAGGTACTTTATTTAAGACAGTATAGTTAGATAAATATGACAAAATCTCCAAATATACAATGGAGAGAACAAGGTTCAAGTTTGAATTATAACGTAAAGGACGTCATCTAAGAACATTTTGCTGTTGTCCTTAGTTTTTACATCAAACATCAACAGCTTAGTTAAAGTGCTACAATTCTGAAGTGGTTTACAGATGTGCATGACTTTTTTATTATTTGATTCTCTTTCCTTTTTTCCTTTTGAAATTTGTCAA
The DNA here is from genome assembly GCA_032876305.1 of Orestias chungarensis. Lineage (NCBI taxonomy): Eukaryota > Metazoa > Chordata > Actinopteri > Cyprinodontiformes > Cyprinodontidae > Orestias > Orestias chungarensis. The sequence goes on along the minus strand of JAVLVB010000066.1, from coordinate 600,648 downwards.
TTAAGCTCTGATAGTTAAAAATGCTGATTCAAAGCTTTTAAACTAGGAGATAAAATAATAACATCCTGCAGCTGGATGATGATCATATTTTGTATGCATATTTAAGACCTAGTGGTTGTTCCTAAAGGGGTTTTATGTATTCTCAAGTAGCAAAGTTACATTTAGTTGTTATAAGTTTGTTATAAAATGTGCTATATCAAATACATAATAAAATCTGACTTTCCATCTTCACCAAACCTGACACCTATGTCTTTTAAAGAGGATCCTACTCTTTCCGCTGCTTGTCTATGCTGTTCATTCATACTTTTTACAACTCTTGTTATAGGGTTTCCTTTTTTTGCACAATACTACATTATATGATATCCTTTTAAAAAAAATAGTCACGCAGGATATTTTCCCACAGATCCAAGCAGGGCTTTTTGTCTGTCGCATTAACCTTGGATGTGGAAAATTTGGGTTCCAGTACCTTTTGGTAACTTATTAATTTGCATTATTTTTTCATATTTTTACATTGTTTAGTTTACTGTTACTAACTGATGGAGTTTGTTTATAAAAATAGTTTTTATTTTTATTTATTTACCAAAAAATTTGGTAAATAAACTATTCTACTCTATATATGTTCAAATGTATGCAGTCTGAAATTGGTAAATGACAAATTAATGAATACATTTTAGAAAAACAACTGTCTCTTTGAGCCAAAATCCTTTGTATGCCAATATCTTCAACTTTTTTGTTAAACAAAATAGTCCAGTATGTCGCTTAATTATAAAGATATCTAAATAAATGGAAAAAATAATGTTTGTTAAGAAAACAGTTAGCAGTTTTGTGTTTCACTGGTGCAGAGCTTTGCTGTAGGAAACAACTGGAGGCTCTGTAGGTTTAGGCTCAAACTCATATGGAGATATGTAACAACACATTTCATTTCATTATATTTATCCGAACTACAAATCATCTTAATCTTCTTTTTTTATTGTCTTTTTGTTTTTTTACTCTGATCAAGAGCTACTGAGTTAAGTTTGTTGCCAACAACAAAGTTTGTTTAGAGCTAAATTTACAAATCAAACTCATTCAAATTGTATGTAATTTTCAAAGAAAGCAGGACAGACGACATATGTGTATTAACAACATATCTCTATACTTTAGTAAGACTTTTGTTTTTAGGGTGTTCTTCTTTCTCCAAATCAAATATTGATAAGCAACACATTACCAGTCTAACTACATCCAGAGAAGCTAACTCCAACAGAGCGGACCGTCGCCGTAACACACTGAGAGCAGAATGTTAAATGCTGAAATTTCAGCCTTTGACGCTCACCAGGTCTGACAGGTAGTGTGAAATCTCCAATAAGATTATGACACTTTTAACCTGCATGAATCCATCCTTTTATTAACAGCTCTCTGTCTGAGCAAAGAAGCCTAAAAGGGGCCATTTGGTCAAATTTGCCTGGCAGTGAATGCAATAGTCTGAGCTTATTTCAGATAGCACACCTGAAGCCTACATGTTCCCAGAGTGGCTGAGTCTGGAGTCTCATGAATCATAATGATTCATGAGACTCGACTGAAAAGTCTTAAAGGACTTGAATGGCTGGACATGATAAAAGGGAGCACATGTTGCAGGTAGACGGTTAAGCTTTACTGATTTTCTCCCAAAAATTTATTCTGACTCAGTCTTTTGAAAAACGTGGCTAAGACACTGTTTTTATGAGAAGCATTTAACTGGGAGAGTAAAAAAAAAAGTGAAATGCCAAAACATGTTATCTCAAAGAGATGGTGGTAATAACATCTCTGCACTCGCTCGAAGTGTTACGTCTCACAGAATCCAAAGATCACTTATTTGTATGTTAAATAGTAACTGAGACAATGTGACAACAAGCACTGAAGCAGAAACAGATCAAACCTTCAGTATGCGAAGAACCCTGATTGTTTTAGAGTAAAAATAAGGAAAGGCTTCATCAACAAGGACAGACCAAACTACCAAATACTGACGAAATGCAGGTAAACATCTGATTGTGAAGAGATTATTTAATAAACTCTTGTATATACTTTCTCTCATTTTGTGTAATAAAGCAAATAGAAAAAATGTTGGTGTCCAAATTAACTAAATTGGACAAAGTTGGTCTGATTTATCTTTAGACTTTGAGGAAAGAATGTGTGTGTGGTTTTTTTCATCGAATGTACATCAATTTCTGGTTTCCAAAGAACAGAAGAATTACTGGGAGAAAAAAGAAAAAAAAGAGTAAAAAATTAACAACACAACATTAACAACACACACCATGAAAACATTTATATATTTATTTAGTTTATATTTTCAACCTCAAGGTTTGTGTATCTAGTATTTTAAATACTCGGCTTCATTTTGGTAGTAGTCATATTCAGGTTAGCAGCTTTATAAAATAAGTATGCAAGGTTTTTTCCAAGGCTTTCAACTTCACCTCATAACAACCACTGCATGGTTGAAACATCTTCATCCTTCAATGATCTGAAAACTGGAACGGAGAAAGCAAACCATTCCTTGTTTGCACCAGTCCTCAGTTAACCTCAAATTATGTTTACTAGCTAAATCAGAGATTTAAAGCAACACTAAGAAACTTTTCAACCTTCATAAAATATTTTAACAGCTTTTGTGATTATAAGTTTGTCGCGTAACTTTTAAATGACTCGAGCAGAGGTGGAATTGAGTGAATAAATAATTTATTGTTGGGGAAGAATAATGAACATAAACGGAACATAAACAGGAACTACAGCAAAGCGGAAACGGAACAACGTGGGACGTAAATAAACAGGGAGCATAAGCGGAACGCGGGAATAACAAATGTAAATAAACACACGAGCGAACGAGACGTGGGAAATACCTAACATAAACAAACACAACGACACTAATAAAGAAACACAACTAATGCATACGGGAAGGAAATAAACTGACACAAAGAGAAACCCAAACAACCACGAGAGAGAAGAGGCACGGGAAAAAAAAATCGGAAACTGCAGAACTGACAAGCTAAAAGTAACAAACAGTGAAACACAGGACAGGACCAGGGGAGATAACCAAATGAAGAGCCAGGACAGAGAACTTAGCAAGCAGAAAAGGAGGCTTACAGGAGACGTGGGGCAGGCAACTCTGGAGCGAGACGAGAAGGCGGCAATAAAGCTATGGAAGAACCTCAGGGTGGACATCAGGGTGGACATCAGGAAGGACATCAGGGAAGGACATCGGGGAAGGACATCGGGGAAGGACAACAGACGATCCAGCGGTGAGTGAATGAATGAGAGTGGCTAAAATAATAGGGAACCGGGGTTGGATTGGTGGAGAAGATGATTGGATAATTTAGCACAGGTGGAAAAGATAATGAGGGAACTCAAGCTGCAGGAAACACACACACAGAGAAAGAGAGAGAACACAGAAAAGAATAACAAAAACTATAACTAATGATAACAAAGTAAAACCAAGCAACTACAACAAATTAAACAGTAAACTAAACAAAGAACCAAAACACAGATCATGACAAAGGGAGAAAGAGAGAGCCGACAGCGAGGGAGAAAACAAAGACCCAACTAGAAAATCACCTAAACAAAAACAATAACTAAATATAATTAATGATAATAACGACTAAATAATACTGAACTGAATCAAACCAAAACACGTATCATGACAAAGTTGACTTACATCTAGTTAAGTTACACCTCTTTCATGGCTCGAGGGGGTCCGTATCGCTTTAACCGGCACTAAGTAACTTTGAGGGGGGTGGCAGGAACCCTGCCACACAAAACAACTACTAAAGTGCTGACGTCTTTAAAGCAAACGTCATGTCCCCCGTTTCTTATTTTCAACATCATCATATGACATTGTTTCGCCACAATTACATTCATTACTTTGTTGCTATTCGTCCTTCACACAGCCACTGGAAACAGAAACGTACTTAAATCCAACTGCAGGCAACCGGAGGATCAGGATTTTAAGACGCTACGCGCTGGTCCTCATGGGAAATGCAGTCTTCCTTCAGGAAAAACACAACCACTTTTGTCCACAGTTACCGCCAAAATTGACCAAAACTTCTTTAGTTTTCCTTTCAATAAACACTAGCGATTTGATAAGCACTCACATTTCTAATGAAACAAGTAATATTTAGTTTCAATTTCACAAGGCGCATACTGATGACTAACAAAGAAAATCAAGTTTATTTGATACTTTCTAGGATATTCGTCCAGATATTAATTGATTGTCTTTCTGCATAATTTACATTCCATGTGGATGATGTGAAATCCACAATCAATACAAAATTGGGCACTTTGTTTTTCCTGAAAAACTAATTAGAATACTGTAGTTGTTGTGATGTTGGAGGGATTGTTATATCAACCTCAGAAATACAAGTTTAAATGCTCAATGATCAGGCCAAGCTATTGGGAGATCCGTGTTCATGGTGTGTGCATATGAACCTCCTTCAGACATTTTCTACCGCTGGAGTATAGTGGTGAATGGCTCACCACATGAGGTTTCTGCTTGATATTAAGCTAACAGAACAAACAGGGGGGAGCGTTCTCTTAACCACGGCATAGATAATCGAACAAACTCTCCACACAACGGATTCCTCTGTAAACGTATTACTGAATGGCTGCAGCCTTATTGAGTGCTAATGCTGAGGGACACATTTGTAAAACATGAAACCAGTTTGTCACTGCATCACAAAATGAGAAGCAAAACTCTCCCACACACGAGAAATCTTTTGCTGAAACAACTTTTTAGAGACTCACACGTGAAACGGATCTATCCTAATTATGGATTTAAAGTCAATTCTAGGAATCTAATATGCTGAATCTTCCAGGTCATCGTTCAGTTTGCTATGCACATCAGGTTTTAATATTCTGTGTCTCTGATTGAATAAGGCAGCATTATTCCACGTACCATGCCTATCAGGCACTTGCATGAATTCTATACTACATATTGGTGAAAGATACTGCCGTACAGAAACCTTTAGTTGCAGTGAAGGTCTTGTAGCACTGCTTCTAATTTTGTATTCTCCATTTTATAAAATCGAAAGTTCTCCTGGATCGTTGCGTATGTGTTCGCATGACCCCATGCGTTCCTGAAAAGGCCATTCAATGGAACTGCTTCATGCAATTTTATAAAATTTACACCCGGCCAGATGGCTGCGTGGTACTGATTTTTTTCTTTGATAAACAGAGGTAAATCTGTGTGTTCCTGTTGTTGAACACATAAAAAATCAATAAAAAATATGTTCAGGATGAATATCTGCGGCTTCGAGGTTTCATTTTCTTATTTCGCCCAGAGCAACTCACTATACAACAGAAAGCAAAAAAACACATCTTTAACGCTGAGCCGGGTTCTGCAGGAGGGTTGTTCCTGTTGAAAGACAGTTGTTCCTTTCCATTGTGACCACATGCTTTTGTTCCAGTTACTAAATGACTGGTTTTCTTTAAAAATGTTTCACAAGCCGACAAATAATCATGTAAGCCTTAAAACTCCACCTCTGTCTGGACTTGTCACATAAACCTACAATTCTATAGGTTACATTATTGCTCAGCTCGGACTTTTGCTTATATTTGCAGATTGGAAGTATTTGCACTCTGAAATCACCTGCACATTGTTGTACTGCACTGTCTTTATCACTTTTTTAATTTTTACTCCAACACCTGGTGTATATATACGTACACTATATATACATTGGCTTTCGGGTGGCTGATGCAGTGCTCTCCTTGACGTCTCCAACATCGTTGGCGGCCATCATTTCCCCTTAACGTGAATCGACTTTCATCAGAGAACAGCACTGAGAATCACTGGTCCCTCGTCCAGCGTAAATACGCCCCTTGCCCATGCAAGACGATGACGCCTGTGCCTGCTGGTGTGGTCAGGTACCCTTGCAGGTCATCTAGCACGCTGTCGTAAACGGTTTCGGATGGTTTGACGTGACACTTGGGTGCCTCTCACCTCCCTTAAACGTGCCTGAAGTTGAGTGGCATTCATCATCCGGTCTCTCAGGGTATTGTTCACAATGTAGCATTCATTAGCATGGGATGTGGCCAAAGGACGTCCACTTCTACGCCTTTCTGTAACTCTTCCAGTCTCTCGGTATCTCTGTTGCAACCTGCTGATGACACTCTGTGACACTCTGAGCTCAGTGGCCACGTCCGTCTGAGAACGTCCTGTTTGAAGCATTGCAATGACCAGGTACTGTTGATCCACTGTTAGGTGTCGTCTTGGTCTCATGATGTCACAATGTGAACAGCCTGATGAGGACGACTGTTTAAACACCAGCTGTAATTGAACCAGGACATTTATTGGTCGATTTGAGGATCAAACCCCTATGGTGACTTTTACGGATAAGCTCCTCGTACTGAGAACAGCAACATGTGCAAAAAGTACTGAAACATTTAACAGTTGGACAGGTGCATTCAAAAGCTTAGAGAAGGTCATATTAAGTTCACCTGTTAAGGTTTGAATGCATTTTGGGCTCATCCTGAAATTCAATCCGACAGCCAAATATCCCAAACTTTTTGTGAGTAGTGTATATATCCATATTTCTATTATGCTAACTTAATAATTGCTCCTTCTAATTTTCTTTTTCAGGGGTCTTCAACGTTTTCCAGGCCAAGGACCCCCAAAATGATGGCGAGATGGAGTGGGAACCCCCTAATTATATATATATATATATATATATATATATATATATATATATATATATATATATATATATATATATATATATATATTACATGTGGAGTAATGTAACGAAAGTAATTTCGCCCTGGGATTATTAAAGTATTTCTGATTCTGATTGCTCGTTGATGGGACAGGTGTGGTGAACGGTGCCCAGCTTGAAAGAGCTCCTGTGTGTTGCTGAATGTGTGCATTGATGACTGAAAGGCATCTTTCGCCTCCATTTATCTGTTTACTACAGTGTGTTGAATTCTTGTTAATGTGTATTTAAAGACATTGCAATTGGTGGAAAAAAGTGCTGGGTGGAATATTAAAAAAAACTCTAAAACTTTTGGGACCCCCATGCAGTAACCCACGCGACCCCTAGTGGGTCCGCAGACCCTCGGTTGAAGACCTCTGTTGAAGACCTCTGTTGAAGACCTCTATTTCCATATTTGGTAAAGGACCAACTACGCCAAAACAAATTCCCTGTATGTCTACAAACGTACTTGTCAATTAAGTTTTTCCCGGTTCACACCCATGAGATTCCCATTAGAAATCTTCTTCGACCGTTTGATTCACATCTGCTGGATCAGGGACTTGTCTAAAATTTGCAAAGTGGCCTGGATTTAAAAGTCTCTAATTAAAACGAGGTAGATCATCGATAAATAAAGTCTTGCCCTGATGTTTGCCAATTTTTTTAATTGAACCATTATTGTTTTTCATTCTGCGTGAAGGCGTAGGGTAACGTATTGACCGCTCATGACCTCTTAACGGGACTCCACGGTGAAGTGCTTTAAAATAAAATCATTCACTCCCTCATACACACATTCAAACACTGATGGAAGTGAACTACATCTAGATCTCCAACACCACACTTGCTCGTCCATGTTATCATAGATCCAGGCTGGAAACACAAATGCAATAGAAATGTCATTGGATGCTGATCCGTTATGAGCGGGGGCAACTTGGTAAGGCATCCACGATCCTCTCTACAACAAATTACAAATGAACAAGGCAGTCTGGCAATTGATTAGTCTCCTGGTGACTAATAAACGCCTTCATTTATTTATTTGGAGGAATGAATGAATACTGTTTCTAACTAATAATGCTAATTGCATTGTGACCTAATGTGTCTTATTTAAAGTTTCAGAATTTATTTATAATTTTCAATCATCTGTGCAACATCCGTGTTTGCAATATCATAAGTGCAAAGAGGATCTTGGATGCACTGTTTTATAGTATATAAAACAAGTAGTTTTAGTTAAAAAGCGTCAGTGACAGCATAGTTGGTCGAGTTCCTGTTTCCTCAATAGGATGAAAAAACTCATGGATAGAAGCAAAGTAAGATTCCTGAAAAGAAGTAATCCTAATTGTGAACAATAGGAAAAGAACACCTGACATTAATCCAAAATTTACGTAAACCTTGAAACTGAACCGTAAACTATTTTTGAGCAGACAAAGAGCCAAATAGACGGTTAATTTGATTGCTCGGTGTAGGCAAAAGAAAAAGCAAATTCTGGTTGTGAGGATTAAATAAATTCCCTAAATCTGCAGCGAATTTGCAGTTTGCAAATCCTTGACCTGGATCATGAAGACTCTGCTTAGGGGTTGCATCATCCGCGGCAGTAAAGTGAGTGCCGAGATGTTAATAGCTCCCTCTCTGTGTTTACTGACTTTTAAAAAATAAAAATAAAAAAGGGGGGGGGGGGGGGGGGGGGGTGATCTGTATGTGAGTACATGCGTGTGAATATTCATTCTTGGTTTTGACCAGGAGCACTGATATAGTACACAGGGATTACGCACATAAATTTACACTCCCACACAAAACGGTGGAAATAACTACTTCTTCTTCTCTGAGGCTGCGATGCATATTTATCTAGGCGTAGACGCCCTTGGCCACATGCTCGGTGTACTGTAGTGGGACGGGAGTGAGCCGACTGTCTGGTGCAGAGGGATCGCCCTGAATCTCAGCCTGCTATCATCGCGAAGCGAGACGGGAGGACCTCAGCAACAGGCTGAGGAGGGGAAGGCAGGGATCCACATTCCCCTCGAGGTTTCTACATATTTAATCCAGCACTGAATCACCAGGCTGGAAAATTTGATGCACAAACACAGAGAGAGAGGTTTGCGACGAGCGGATATTATCCTATCAGCTGAATCTGAAGCATTTTCTTTGAAAGGTTCTCCTTCGGCAGAAGGTCGTGCTTGCTGCAGTCCATATTAAGGACATTATTAAAGGCCTTTGTGTGTGTCTGTCTTCCTCAGTGCCTGCAGACGGCTGAATGGTAAACAGCAGAACGGCTTCCTTCCTCATTACCTCCTGAAAACATGCAGACAAACGGCACCAATCACAGAGCAGATACGTACCGCCGAACAACAGATTTTATGACTCAGTTTTCGTTTTTTTTTTATTTCAACATAAATAGCGAGAGAGTAAACACCCTCCCCGTGTAGGTCCACCTCAGATTGCTTAGTAACTTCGGTGCTTGCGTGTTTTGTCCTTGACACACACAAAGAGAAAAAGGAACATGGGGGGAAAAAAAGAAGAAGCGCCCTGAGTGATACCGAGGCTCTTTCACACAACGATAGCACATCATAGTGAGCTATGTTCTCCGAATAATTAGTGAATGACCTGTTAAGGGCAGCAGCTGAGCGTTGCTGGGAGTCGCTAATGAATAGTCCCATAATCGCTTCCTAAGTTAGATTAGAAGGACACCATTAACATCAACTCATCTGCCTGGACATCTGACGCATGAAAGGAGACCCATCCAGCCATAATCATCCAGCTAGTCTCTTTTTAAGCAGGGCTTTATCAAAGTCAACTTTCATCTCTAACGCGCGACTTTCTCAGGAGGTGGCAGAGGCCGCACAATGCGGCGCAGCAGGCCTCAGTCTGTCACGTTGGGTGGATGTTTTTCTTTTTTATTCTTTGTCGGCTACAATTATAATCCAGCCAAAAGGTCTTGCAGAAAGTGTCTATGGTCCCGGAGGAGGGCCCGGAGAGCCGCGGGGGGGTGTGTGCTCCTAGAGGAACAGCTAATGTGTTTTCTGGCCACCAGGAAAGGAGAGTGGGTTAGTGTCACTTGATCATTTTAGCCGCCATGACAGATCTCATCCACGGATCCTTGGTAGGAGAGAGATCAATGGGTTGTTGAACACAAAGTGGGCTAATTTTTTGGTAACAGCTTTCAACGATGACACAGATTCATTTAGTATTCTGTTTCCTTTGATTAGTAATCAAAAGGATTTCACAAAACGAAGCTTTACGTGTCCAAATACAGTGTTCGGCTCCCATTAGCGGCTAAAACAGTGTTTGCCTCCGTAACAAATTTGGCTGCAGGTCTTCACAGCCTTACCATACAAAAAACCCTAAGGATCAGTCGGATTAAAGGGCAACATCAATTGTCAAGTCTGGCCACGAGTTATTAATACGGACTTCAACTGGGCCATTTTAACGCAAATACGTTTTCTCAGAAACAATTTCATTGACAGTCTTAATGTATTTTAAAGGTCCTGCTCGATCTGTCCATCCTTTATTTGTCTCGACGGATGAAGGCATGATTCTAGTTTTCTGCCATAATTTATTGTTTACAAAAACCTCTATTTTCCTTTCTATTAACCAGATCAGTGTATTCCAAGTTTGCTTTATCTCCTAATCGGCTTGCGGCAAAATTGAAATGGTAACCTTTATGGCTTCTCCAGAGATATTGCCCCTATTGGATCCCTCTCTGATTAATGCTCTCCTTGCCCCTTGCTCCTTGCCCATATTCTGGTAGGTTTACATTTGTTAGCCTTGTTCTTTTGTTATTTTTTTATTAATTGAACATCTTTTGAAGAAATTACCAAAGTGAGGAAAACTTGCCTCAATAATTTTAACTCTTGACTTCAAATTACATAAAGGCGAATTAAATTACCAAATTAGGTGATTTCAGGAAGCGATTGGTTGAAATACCTTTTGTCTTTTACTAGGTAAGGTATTTAGGCCTTAATGAAATGTATTATATCATCTTCAACTTCAGGGTTGTTAATAACATTGCTGTATATTTATGTAAAATAGTTAGGATCTCTGAGGGATTATGTAATTCATGTTGCACCTTTATGATCACAGTCGTGTGTGTGGTATTTTTAAGATGTGTTTAAAAAGGTCAAGATGTTCCACAGACTCGGGAGAAAGAGAAGCGAGAAGTACAGTGGTACACTTAAAGAATTGAATTGAACTATATTCATTTTTGACACATAATTTAACTACAGAGGCCTCACAGATATTGGTGTAAAAACCTGACGCAACGAAACAGGTTCAACCACAAACAGCTGAAATATTATAGAAATGCTTTAAAAAGAGAGAAGAAAAAAATGGAGCTTTTACAGTGAATGAAGAGTTCAATGTTACCGTTTAACACAAAACAAGAAAACAAGACTCAATTTTTAAATAGTGGTTGGAGATTCTTGTAATTCAGGAAACGTTTGAATGTCTTCTACCATCAGCCTGTCAGCAGTTGCAGAAGAGATTCAGCTACTATGGCTTATCCAGTCATTTTTCTTTTTTTAAACATTTTAAATAATGTACAACAATTCCTTTTAAATTAATATAGGATGTTGACATTAGGACAGCGGTTTGCTTTCTTTTCTCCCTCCTCCTCCATCCCACATGTTGGTATTTTGTTGCAGCTGTTCGACTTCGAAGATGGCTTTCTGAGAATGAAAAATACCTGTCCTCGGGCTAAATCTGAATCTTTAATGAGCGTATCATCAAGCTTGGGTGTTTTAGGCTACCCAATTTATACGTAGTTTCCGATCAGGATTAAGCTGTAGCCTCATAAAGTGTAACTACTTTAAGATGCTTTGTGTTTTACATAAATACTACTTGATCTATGAAAAAAAAAAAACTGTCCTTTTGTTAATTTTCTGTCCTCTTCCTCAGATTTGTTTTTCAAGCTCTGGCAGTTTTCATGGCAAATTTAATCTAACTAATCTGGAAAAGTTAATTTCCTCTGTTATACATTACATTTGACTTAAATCACACATGTTCTCTGGAAGTGAATTCAACTTTAATATAATGGTCCAACTTGATATTTTTCTTGTTTTTATTATAACAGAAATGGCAGTAAAAATGTGTTGTTTTTTTTTTGTGCCAATTTTCTTTAATTTGTGCTTAGTGACTCAAAGATGTTTGAAATCCTTACACAAATTTAAAGCCACACCCACACCTGATAACTGCCCGAGCTGCATCATTAAAAGAGGCAATCAATAAATCAGCACCCGCTTGACAATGCAAAGTAGGCTAAAAGATGTCGTGACGTGAAATAAAATAAAAAATCTTATAAAGCTATCTATATTACTTTGATAGTCTAGTTAGTCACACTTAGTAATCACCAGCCTTGGGAAAGTCTGCAGGTGGAAACTGCTACAGACCAAAAGAAAACAAACAAAAAAAAAGCATGAAGACCTGTCCTGTTGTTTGGTGGGAAGGCAAGAGGGTGAAGAAATAGCGAACGCCTGTAACTGGGTGACTGTAACCTGAGTCTCCATTTTCCAATGACATTAAATAATGTATTTAATTTGTACACCTAAAACACAACTACTGAAAACGGTTGGAAATGTGATGCTTAGCTGAAGGGTGTTGAAAAGGGTAGGAGCTTCTTAAAGAGAGACAACGTTGATGTGAGTTTTGATTTCTTCTAAGTTCTTTCATGTGTGTATATATATATATATATATATATATATATATATATATATATATATAGTCGTCATAACATCTGAATGTAACATAGTTACCTGATTGTGCTATAAAATGGAAGTATGTCTGGAAAATGCACTATAATTTAACATTTAAAGCCCATCAGACTGTAATGCATCTTTGAAGCAGATCTTAATAAAAAATGAATAAAGCTTCAACAGTGTTTCAAAATATATGTATATATAAAACATACAATAACTGATTTTGATAAAATATGAAGTTTTGTATGGGAAAACAAATTTCAAAGTATTAATTGTAGATGAAACACACCACATTTCTGATGCTCTAGCAACGCCCACTTTGAAAGTACATATAAAAATAAAATAAAAACTGTAATGTAAGTAAGTAATTCATACTTGGAGATCTAAACCACATGATAAAGTTGGAATGAACGGTGAGGCACACCATATGCAGACGCTAGTCCTCAAAACAGACGTCCCTAGATCCATTTCTGGCCCTGGGCTATTTACTGCACGTCTTCAAGCCGTCTAGCTCCTAATAAATAAACGGCGCTACCACAAAAGTATTTTATTTACTTTAAAACCAAAACTGTTATCACAACACATTTAAATTGTACTTCTTCATACAGAGCTAGAAAAAAAAAAACGGTTAGATCTGAAGCGAAATGCAGATTAACAATGCAAGCATCTCTCCGTCACCAATGTTTTCATGTTCCGAACAGAAGTCATAATGTTGTGTATAAGTCTCAGAAGAGCGTCTCCTGTGTTTAATAGTGTCAAATCTTTCAGAGATTGCAGAATTGTACCTGCTGAAGAAACTGGGATATGAGCCCACCTTAAATAAAAAAAACAACAACTTTAAAATCAGTTTATTTTATGAATAATAAAATAAAAAAAACTAGATCCATACAAACTCTGTCAACATCGAGGCATATGCAAGTGATTACATGTTTCCAGTGCAATGAAAGATGTCACTAAACCAGATGTCCAAAATGAGGAGAAGGAGACGGCCATGTTGGAGAACAGATGTCTCCAACACACGTATTTGATACACGGAGTCTCTTACGCTCTGCTTCGGCACAGACAACTGGCACGAAAGCTACGAGTCTGGCCCCGAGCCAGAGCTAAACACACTTGCTCCCCGTTGTGCTCCACCTCCATTTTGGCGTGTGGCGGCCTTTATTTGTAAGAGGAGGAGAGTTAGTCACACTGATTGGGGTTTAGATGGAGAAGGGAGCAGACCTGGCCCGTCTCCAGCTCCGCGCACAGACCCAAGATTCCAGCGAAGGCCATCTGCGAGGATTGGTGGGGGAAACATGGCGGCTGAGGCTTCTCTCAGCAGGAGCAGTTCCCGCAGCCCTTGACGCTGTTCATGATCTCCTCCTGCAGCTTCTTCCTCTCCTCCTGCTTCTGGGACAGCTGCTCGGCCGGCGGCTTGGCCGGGCTTTTGTCGACAGCGCTGTTCAGGATTTTGCGGTTCTGAGCCCTCCACAGGTCCGCGTATAAGCTGCCGGGGGTGGCGAGGAGGGTGTGGTGGCTCCCTTGCTCCACCACTTTGCCCTGGAAACACAACAGAGAGGAGAAAAACGCTCAGAGATAAAAAAAGTGAAAAGGGGCCACGATACGCAGGCATATAGCCGCTGTTGCATCACGACCACACAGCTAAGAGTCCACGACGCCTCCCCAACAACTGTTGCGTTCTCGCAGACACACAAACTCACGGACAAAAAAAAAAGAAGAAAAAAAGACAAACACTTTCCCTCCCACGCAGCCGCGCACAAACACAAACGAGGGCATCCCCTTCCCCCACCTCGGCTGAGCGTGCAGAGGTGTTGGCAGTGTCTTTAGCGCACCCAGGACGAGCATGTGACTGTACCCTGCTCGTTATTTTAATGAGCACCCCAGGCAGTCCTCTGCTGGTGACACTAGCAAACACTGTGGCGACATCACACGCAGACGTGCCTCCTCGTCACAGGCCTCTGATCCCCGCCATCTGACTCCGGGAACAGGGAATGAGACAAGCTCGGCTCGCCGCCGTTTCAAAGGAAAATCTCCTCTCGTTTTATCCTCCCGCTCGAGCACTGGCGGAAAATGTCAGCTCACCTGCGACGCTTCTAATATTAACTCTTACTTTCTAGATAATAACCGACTTCACTCCTCGTCTGTTTGGTGTCTCGCGGCGGCGGACGCTCGTCTTCCGCTTGCCCGGATTCGGAGAAGAGATCCGCTTCTGCCAGTTTAGAACAATCATGGTTGTCAGAGGAGCCATCTGAGTAGCCATGTATAGCCCTGAACAAGGCCTCATCAGTGTCTGGGAAGCCGGCACATACATTATTAGACATGGAGACAAACAACAAGAGCCATCTGACCAAAACAGCCAGTCGAGTCCGACCGCTTTAATGAGCCCTTATGGAGGAAATAATACATTCTCGTCTGCAGACAGTCGTCCTGTTGTTGTCGAAGTTAATGAGAAAGTTAAACGAAGCAGGTTTTTTATCACGCTCGATGAGGGAAAAAGGTAACAGGGGAAATAAATGAGTGCCAGAACCCGGGGCGCAGTGCGCTATATTCTCCTTGCTGGCAGATACGGTACGTAGAAGGTTATGCGGAGAGCAGGTCATCGTCCTTCCCTTCAATGCAAATAGACTTAATTGGACTGGCAATTAACACCGAGGATGTTTGGGCTCAGAAAGTCAGCCATGATCTGATTTTCTCCTCCATCTCACCGATGTTCCAGGCTGAGAATGTTAATGAGTGAAGGTATGCGGCTAGGCTACAGACGCGCCGGCGAGCGCTTACCTGATTGAGCACCAGGATCTCATCTGCATCTACGATTGTGGAAAGCCGGTGGGCGATAAACAGCGACGTCCGGTCCTTCACAATCTCCTTCATTGAACTCAGAATGTTCTGGGAACGTTATGAAGACGATTGTTATCCTTATTGCGTGTACAGAAACAACATGTTCACGTTTTGCAATGGGGAAACTCAATGTGTTTAATTGTAATTTGATCACCACGAGAGTATAAAACAGTTAAGAGGGAAAACACGTTGCCTTTAAACTGCCAGTGGTCGTGCCTTGATGTGTTTCTTTTCCCCTTTTTAAAAACTAAACATTGCTACGTGAGAGAATTTAAACCTAATTCGGTTTTCTCAGGAAAATTTGCATTTACATGTTCCTCCTAAACTTGGTCTTTGTGCAGCTTTAGGTTGATATTAATTCTCCAACAATCTTCCTGTATCTTTAGTTGGATTTATTCTAATGTTAGATTACACACTGAAACTGGTTTTCATAGAGGAAAAACATGTGTGAAGACCATACTAACGAGATTTATAAAATAAAAAAATTGTATCTTTTTCCTTTCACACCAAAACCATATGTAATTTTCTCTTTACCTTCCAATCAAACACTCTATCAGATAAAATCCCACTGCAATGTTTTGTATTCTCTTGTGTGATAAAATGTGAAAAGGGCGTGACTGCTCCTGCTGGGCTCCGTATATTTTCCCAAGCTTTAAAATAACTTCGGCTAATCCAAAGGAAAACAGTTTGCAATAACTGCGGCGTGTAAAAGTGCATGAATGACGGAATATATATGAAACATATATCCACACCTCGACTGAACAAAGAAACTTAAAGTCAACACAATGTTGCTCAGCAACATCCACCTTCAGTTGCTGTTTTTTTTTTACTCAATGTGTGCATATGATAATCTAAAAACATCTTGGTGATGAGAGGCAACAGTAAAAAAAAATTATAAATAAAACTCAATTAGCAGCTTCGTCTGCTGCCCAACTCTTTCTTTCTTTTTTTTTCCCCCGCACAAGTTCAGAAAGATCGTGCCGAACTTTCTCATTATATGTAACATTTACAAAGACTGTGTGGTTTAAGCTGTGCTGGAGATTAAGTGGGAGAAACAGAGGCAGGTGGTGAGGGGAGGAGTGCTGTGTGTGTGTGTGTGTGTGTGTGTCACAGCAGGTATGTGACACAGGAGGGAGCTGAAATATTGTGTACCTACTGCAGGTGACTGAGTGGGTGTTTGCTCTGCTAAATGTGTATGCAGACGCTGTGAGGCGGCAGCCCTGAACCGTTATCATGCATGCGTGCCGGTGTCTCTTCTCGGCGGCAATGACCAACCTCTTCAGTGATGGAGTCCAGGGACGACGTCGCCTCGTCGTACAGCAGGATGGGCGGGTTCTTGAGGATAGCGCGGGCGATGGCGACACGCTGCTTCTCCCCGCCTGGGATGCACAAAGAGATGCGATTGATAAGAGGTGAAGAGAGCCGGGAGTGTTTGACATACGCAAACTGACAGGACAACGGGTCACCCTTTGGCTCTTGGTTTCATTATTGCCACATAGTGAGGCGCCATTACTCAACACAATACTAAATGCTGCAGGCATTGGGGCTGGTGGAAAACAGACTTTATTTAATTGTTGGGGGGAAAAAAAAACGTCAGCAGGGCTCAGAGATTTCTCCCACTGCGGCGACTCGGCCTTTATTACAGGCGAGCGGCGTGTGGCCCCTTCAAAGAAAGCGGCTTTCGGCAAGTGTAAACATCACTTGCGGTGGAGAGCACGGAGCATCACACCGGCCCCTTCCTCATCCACCCCCACCCCCCCCTTATAGCTCACTGGCAGCTGTCACATAACAGCAGTGAAATTAATGAGAACTTAGGCATGTCTTCATTTTGTCCTTTCTCTCACTCGCTCCGCATGCAGAAATCTGTGCCGCTGGTAATTGCGCGTTAAAGACAGAAACGGCTCACGGTCTTATTTACGTGGGCTAAATGAGTGACGCTAAGATCCCCGATCCCACAAAGCCTGGTGTTGATTGAGTTCGGGCAACTTGCAGGCAGCATGCACTTAAACACACTTATGCTCTGAGGTGAGGAAAATGAATGACGGGGCGGTGATGGTGCAAGTGATTAAACGGGAACTTTGCAGCCGTTTCTTTACATACACGTAACTTATTAGCATCAGAACATTTCAAAAGCAAACGCTTTAAACATGACAGAACATATCGTTTTAAGATGTTTTTAGAAGCGCAATGGATTTCAAAATTTTTTATTAATCCAACTCAAAACAAGCAGGTATAACTCACTAAAAATGCTCCAGGATTTTGTGCCAGTTATCAGTGATTCTTCCAAACATTATTAACATGGCTCATTAAAATTTTTTTTTAAATAAACAACATAATTTTGCCAGAAAAAAAATGTACCTCATGAATCCCTACGGAAGTTTTGTATGGAGAAAAAAAAAAAAGAAATCTTTGAAAAGAAATGTCTTAGTTGTTTGGAGTGTTCACGCTTCTACAGCAGGGTTCATGCATAAGGTGAACTAAGAATCACAGAATATTGTATAAGTCGTTGTTTTAAAAGCTGACCTGTGTCAAACAAATAAATTACCACCATAGAGGAGCCAAAGCTGGATAGACAAAATGTCTTCTGTACCTTTAATAAACACAATACTGACCATAAACAGTTGGTAAAGAAGGCTGGCTCTGTTCTGGGGAGTGATCTAGATCCTCTGGAGATTTATTATGCCCAAAAAGGATTCATCACACTGTTAGTTGAGTGTCTTAAGTAGGAGGCTAATGCAGAACCACTGTAATACAGATCCCTACAGGACATTTGTCATGTCCCCAGCCATCAGCATTTGAAACAACTCTACAAAGAGACCTCAACCAGCCTTCAATATATTTTTGGGATTAATTAAGAATTTGTTTACTCAATTTAGATTTTACATGTTTGTTTGTTGTAGCGTCTGATTTCACAGATTTTCACAGCATAATTAGATTTTAAATTCCAGACTTTTTCTATGCATTTATGGCAACGGTGGATTTTTTTTTAAATAGCAGATGGACAGGAACAGGGCAAATAAGGAAAGAGGAAAGAAGGCCTGCAGAAAACGGTATGGCCAGGAATCCGCCCCACGAACAGCTGCATTCAGGACCGCAGTCTCTCAATGCTGCAACCTCGAATTTTAAGACTTTAACCTGCAGAAAATTTGTATTTATATAGCAAAGATATGATAAAATAGTAGATCACTATTGAAATAGTAAGATTAAGCGAGGTTTCCAAACATCTGTGAAAAGTGGTAATCGGTCTGATGTTTGACGAGCTGGATCAAACATTTAAGGATGTGGACATACCACGAAATGCAATGCTAGGTTGATCTGACGCTTGGTGTGTGGTAGATAGTGAGTCAAGGAAATCATCTAAAATCATTCAAGCGGAACTGCAAGGTCAAAGTGCATCCCAATGTCTTCTTTGAACCCTAATCAGCTTTATTGAATAAAACCCAGCAAGACATCAACGCTGACCGAGAAACAGTCACTCTGGAAATCTCCCAGATTTATGTTGCGAGCCTCAAGGTTTCTGGGAAAATAACCGGTGATCAAAACTGATTTAGATTTTATTGACTGGGTTGCAAAACGGAAGAGAAGTCTTCATTAGGAAAAAGAGAAACATCCATCAGTCGTCTGTACTCAGTTATCTTTGCTGAGCGATGAAGAAGAGGAGACAAAAAACTGGGAGGAAGATGTGAATGAACTGCAAATGATTTTGTCATTACAATTTTTTAAAGCAATACTCTAACATTAAATCATGCAACTCACCCACAATACTAAAGCTTTTAGCCAGTCAGCTCTTATTAAACAGAGAGAAAAAAATTTTTTTAAAGAAAAAGGATGCCCACATCTGCTGGGAAACATGAAGATAGCTCAGCTTCATTGTGGAGCTCCCTCACTGTGTTTTTTGAGAGGAGGCCTCAGCATTACTTGAATGTTTTCAAATAATGCCGAAATATAACCAAAAGGTAAAATTGATGTGTTATTTTTCTATTCATCAATTTGTCTTTAGATCCACTTTTAACTAAATTATTTTGTGATAAAAGTTTGAAGATTTGTATGTTCAAACACTTTGATAGGTCAGAAAATTACAACTTTGAGAAACTCTAAAAAAATTAGTTTTTCTCTGTATAACTACACAGTCTAGTGAGTAATACTACAACACCCTCTTTCAGATTTTCACACCCTCATGGCAACAGTATGAAGGGAACCAATTTATCTTAGAACGTCATTTTCTTAGTGGAAAAACAGAAGACATCTGTTAAAGTGCATGAAGATGTGAACCTGGGCGTTTAGAGATGGAGGAATGGCTCGAGTGTTTCGTGTTGTTGTCTTCCTGGATGACCTCGTTTCCCTGGAGATTCAGCCCACAGACAGATGTCCTAACATTGTTCATCAGTATTTGTGGCATAATGAGTAGCTGATCTGTTTTGTTTTTAGCAGGAGGGGAGGCCTTCAGGGAGCACTGGCTGGCTGGTTCACAGAAGAAGCAGATTTTGGTAATTTTAACTTTAATTAACAATGCTGACGTATTTCTACGGAAACAGCTGGCAGAACTGCATTATAGTGTGTGCGCATTAATTTGTTGATTTTGTTGAAGAGACCAACATTCAGCCAAACGCCCAGAAGTTTTGGAGGACAAAATGTTCTGATATCAAGTTTTAAAAAAAATCTCGTTATTTAGATTACTTGTTTTATGGGAAATTCTTGGACTGTCAAAGCTTCCTGCCCCCAATAATATAAATGTAACAGTAAATGTATAGAAAATATAGAGGCATTGAAACACCAAGGAGGATTTCTTTGACGATTTTGAAGGAGTCGTTGCTATTGTAAAGTACATATTTCTTTATCCTTTGTAAATGAATAAATAAACAACTAAAATGTTTCAAATTGAAAAAATACAAATATTTTGGACTTTTAACAAAACGATAAATTAGTTGACTGTTTTTTATTTTAAAATGTATTTTCTCTTATACAAATACATAGTGTTTTACCTTGAAACATGATTTAGCCAAAACAACCCCATCTTAAACAACCGCTGTTCATCATCTAGTTCTTTTAGAAATATAAAACGTCTGAGTTACGTTTTTATACCTTTCCTTAGATTTCTAAATAGAATATAAGGTATTGGTGGCAAATTAACAAGATGACAGCTGAGCCTTTAAAGTATTTAGCTAGAAATGCATTCAGGGGATCGAGACAAAACACACAGAGCTCTGGTTTGAATCCAGGGAGACCACATTCAATGAGTAGACTTAAATGTGCAGCTGACCTGACAGCTTGAGGCCCCGCTCTCCAACCTGGGTGTCATAGCCATGGGGCATCCTGAGGATAGCGTCATGGAGGCCTGCTAAACGGGCCACTAGGTACACCTCCTCCGCTGTGGCGTTTATGTTGCCGTACTGCAGGTTGTAGAAGATGGTGTTGTGGAACAGAACGGCATCCTGATGGCAATAAAGCCGGAGAACCGAATGAGGCATCCAAGGATGTTTTCATGGCAGGAGTGAGAGAAGCAGAGGATGGCAGATGCAAACAACAGGATTTGGGGGGCCAGAGGAAGAGGACCATAGCAAATGACAAAAATATTTTCATGCGCCATCTGTTCAGATCATCCTCTGTGCTCGCTAAAGCAAAAATGATCATTGTTAACAACTACTCCAACATGACTCTGTGCTAATCATTGCGGTGTATAATTTTATAATAAATTTACCATTTACAGACAATAATACTGAATACATTTCTAAACATTTCCCATTGAAAAATGCATTTTTTTTAAAAAACTAAAGTGTGAAAAATATCTTAAGAGACAATTTTCATCACAATATTTGTAGTATGTTTGGTTTTAAATGAAATGCACTTTAAAAAACATTTAAAATGTTTGGTAAATTTAGAATATCTTTATTTGTTAAATAAAATCTATTTTCTTCTATGCTGCACTTATAATAAAAATTATTAAATCAATTTCCACACTTTTCCAGATTTTGGGGGAAAACACCATAAATAAATAAAATCCAGATGAAGACAATGTGGTAGGATCGTAATGCTGTTAACGCATGCATATATCTGTTTTATTGTGTTGGTGTTTGTCAGACCTGAGGTACGACTCCCAAAGCTTTCCTTAAGCTGTCGAGGCCGACTTCTTTGATATTCTGGCCTGCGATGTAGATGTTACCCTGCTGGGGCTCATAGAAGCGGAACAGCAGCCGCACAATGGTGCTCTTTCTGCAGACAGACGGGAAGAATCGGTGTTATTGCCTTGTCTGTAAGAAACACACAACCCCACCCGGTCGATTTAAGATGCTTTTCATCCTGTAAGAGTGATGAAACTAGAGATGCACCAATCACTCCACCCAACATAAAAATAGTCTAATTTTGCCAAGCTTGGCACTGATAGGTCATCAGCAGCATCACATCTATATTTTTTCCTCCCCATTCATTAAATGCATCAAAACTAAGAACTCCTACGCTCTTTGTTCTACAAATGCAAGAAACAAGAGCGATATCTTTAGTGCAACTTTTTTAATGATTTTTTTTCCCACAAAATCAAAGTAATCAGGTGAAATAAAGCACTTAAGAGTATTTGAACCACTGATGATGAAAAACTACACAAAGACCCATCTCACATTTGACAAAAAGATTTTCAAAAGGATCTTGAAAGCTACTGCAAAGTGTGCACTCAGTTATATTTAGCTTAAAACCAAATTCCCACCCACTGAGCAAAATGGTGGTAGTGTGATAGTCTATGGCTATTTTGTTGCTTTGAAGATTATTCAAATGGCTCCTGTAAGTCCGACGCTGAATGGCTTCAAAAACAAACTGCAGCGTTTTAATAGTTTTCAGATGATGTGACGTTTTTGACGTGTCTGGCCATAGTCATCAATGGAGGTGAATGCTGAGTCTAAACACTGAGCTGTCCATTCATGATTCAATCCAGGGAGTTTTGGTAATTTAGCACAGGACAAGGTGGACATCTTTTTTTCCATTAAAAATCTTTTGAAAACTGCATTGTTTTTACTCGTCTCCATCTGTTATAACTGCCTTGACAAATTAAAATCGTTTTTTGTAAAGAATCTGCAACATTTTTTTTCCTTTTATGTCCACCAGTCCTTAGAAAACAAAACTAGAGTAAGTTAGAATTGGTGGGTGAACTTTGAACAAAACCAGAAGCTTGTTTTGGCCAGGATGAGGCTGATTGATGCATCTATACATGACACTGACGGTTTCACAGTCGATTTGCTTTTTAAAACCAGAACCTACCCTGACCCGCTGCCACCAACTATAGCCACTTTCTTCCCAGCAGGCACTTCAAAGGACACCCCGTTTAAAACCTTATGACCCTCCAAGTATTCAAAGTAGACGTCCTCAAAGCGGATTGTGGCGTCCTGAGGTGTGACGAGGAGCGGCGGAGCGAGATCCTTCTCCTGCAGAAAACCAGCCGAGGTTTAGTGGACAAAAGAAAGACAGAAGAAAAATAGAAGCGTGAGTCAAGGCCTGGAGTGATGCAACAGCATCTTCTAAAGACGCAAGAGACATTCATCGCATTTGTAAGCCATCTTTACAAAGGGCCCTGTGAATCTTCGCTCTGCCCTTCATTTGGAATACTCAAAGATCAATAATAAACTTTAGCTTCGCTAAAACTCTGAGATGTTGCCAAGGTCAGCGCTGAATAAGACCGAGCCTTTTGCCTGAGCGTGAAAGTGTTTTTCTGTAAAAACCTACAAGGAAACATTATCACTCACAATCCGCCTCGCTCAATTCATGTAAATAACCCAGAGAGCATTACTATACACAGATTATTCCGCCAACATGGAAAAAAGCCACTATTATTATTATTCCCTTTTCATTTTTTGTGTGCTGCAGTTTGAAATGAGGCGGGCAGTTTTAAATAATTTTGCATCTGCATAATGGAACAATGTTTTACACATAAAAGAAGAAAAAAAAGCACCATTCCACAAGAAATCACAATGGAGAGGAATATTACTGATTAGTGGAAAAATAACTGGACATATTCCTGTCTAGCACTGTAATTACAGGCTGGAGATGGGAATGGCCTTCTTATTGTCGGGCGGCAGACACACATTTGCACTTAAGTGTACTCTTACCACGCAGGATGGGCTGTCATGTCGTGTTAAATATATATATATATATATAAATATAAAAAAAGATTGAGAAATGCAGCAAGATTTCTAAGAAAATAAAACCGATAGCTGCAATGAAATAATACAACACGATAGATGTATATTTATTGACACCAGAGCAAAGGAGGTGCAAAAAGCCTTGAAATAGATTCTGCTTTCGATGCAATTAACTAACACAACACTAAATAAGTAAAAAAGAAAAGAAAAAGAAAAACCCTTCAATTTGAGCGCAATTATTCAGCACCCATGCTGAGTTTTTCTTTTTTTTATTCATAATCACTGGTGGAACAATTATTGGTACCACTATTAACAATCCTGCGTATAGAGAGCTTTTGAGAATAGGAAAACGGCAGGTTTCCTGCTGTGACATTTCACAAGGTCAGTGCAAACAAAGAGAGTGACCCTTGACCATTTCACTTTGCACAATCTCTCTAGATCGTCCATATTAGTTCATTTTGTCATGCACTTTATCAAGAAACCAGAAACGACCCAGAGGCATCACAGATCTACCATCATACTTGCAAGTGGCCATGAGCAGATTTTGCTCATAGTTTTTTGCTTGACCTGTGTATCAGTTGGTGGCTTAGTTACTAAACTTTTCCTCCCATCTTACCAAGGCTCACAGCACCAGATGCTAAATAACTAGTTATTGGCTACTAAAGAGACCCGCATTTGTGAAAGTTGCCACCCTGACTGTTAGTGTGTGAGTATTTGGGGTAAAATAGCTTAGTGTCACCTGATGATCTTTTCCCCTATACTTAAATCAACTAGGGATGAAAGTTTAATATCCCTTACAAAGTCTGTGACAGTTCCAAAAGGTCAAATAATTA
Organism: Orestias chungarensis; assembly: GCA_032876305.1. NCBI lineage: Eukaryota > Metazoa > Chordata > Actinopteri > Cyprinodontiformes > Cyprinodontidae > Orestias > Orestias chungarensis. The sequence continues at coordinate 576,484 of JAVLVB010000066.1, read as the reverse complement.
GCAGACTTAAACAGGTTATATAAAGCTTAAAACATTCAGCGTCTCAAGGCGAGTCAACTTTTTATCAGTGTAAAGAGAGTGTCTGCATACAGTAGCACATAGTTGTAATTGCAGAGGTGCTCTATGATATTATGATGTCGTCAAATGCACTGGATAGCTTTGCCTGGGCATTATTTACGATGAATTTTCCGAAGCCTCTGAACAGCATGATAGTCATGTTACAGGGATTTTACTCTGTCATTTATTGTATGAGGTCACAAAATAAATCTAGATCCTCGTCCATCCAAAAGCTGCCATTGACTAAAACGAGCATCTGTTATATTTATATCCTGAAAAAAACAGGAAGAGAAGCTGATAAGCAATCAGATTTATTTAATGATGTCATGTAAAAATAATTAGGTCCCAATAATTTTTAAGAGATCATTAGGGGTAGTAATGATTGTGTCATTCATTTTATGTACCTGTATGTACCTGGCAAATAAATTTAATTATTATTATCATAGTTTCACCTCAAGCCCTTCAAAAGTTTAAAAAACTGATGATGATGAGGCTCTAAAGAAACCAGTTAAATAAAAATGAGGAGGTGTAATTTAAAGCAAAAATTTTAATCAAACAAAGGCAAAAACAAAACCTCAAAAAAGACACCACCCACTTCCCTGCTGCAGATGAGTGACATATCACGCTCCCAGACTCTCAAATCTAAAAGTCCTTTTGATTTAAAAGAACAACTAGCTACAAAACTTGAACAAGTTTACAGCTCTCGATTTTGAATAACACAGATGATTGAGCCAAATTAGAAACTAAGGGAAAAGACAAGCCCAGCATGCAGCACATTTTTTTAAAGATAGAACAATTAGCTTAAATTTACCAGTTGCAACATATAGTCTAATAAAGGAAACATTTTAAAGCACATTTCTGCTGCAATCTGTTCCAGTAACAACTTCCTGACACAATCAGTGCAGCCGGTAATGTCGGGCTCTACAGGTGGTAAAGATGAAGCAGCCTCCGAGTCACATCAACCTTGTAATTAGCATGTTTGAATACAACCCATTTTTTTTCTTTTCTTTTTTCATTCATACACACATTTTGTGGTTACATGATCTGAGTCGAGAGAATTTAAAAAGGCTTTTAGTCCAGGAGAAAAAGCTCATGATCCGCTTTTTGCGTTACTGTGGTAAAGAAAAAATATCTCTGCAGAAGAGACGTTAGTATTTTTTTGCTTTGCTTTCAAATTTCAGGCCAAACTCCTAGCTTGCTCGCCGCCGCGTACAGAAATTCATCGTTTCTGTTCTGTTAGAACATGCATGAACACAAAGGAAGCTGTGTTTTAGAGGCACAAAGTTTGTGTCAGGCTGACACGTTACCTTGATCTTTGTGTCGACGCTGAGCAGGGTGAACAGAGTGTTCATGTCTATGAGAGCCTGCCTGGTCTCTCTGTACACGGTACCCAGGAAGTTGAGGGGAAGAGAGAGCTGGAAGAGGAGGCCATTCACCATCACCAGGTCCCCCACCGTCATGGAACCTACACGAAGGCAACAGAGAAGCTTACGGTCTTCAGCGCTTCCTAAAACTCCCGGTAAGCCTTGAGCATTTAGTCAAAAAAACCACAAACAAAATGTGTCTTTTTTTTTTTACAAATTGGATTTGACTGACCAACTCAAAGGTGTGTAAGTGAAAGGGATGCATGGTTTTTAAAACAATGCACATTGTGGCATACATTTGTGATCAAGATTATGCAAATCTGCCTAAGTTTCAAGAGATCCAGAGCTCAGGTGGGAAAATGTAACAACAATTAAGTTGCACATTTAATGAAAACTTGGTAAGAATAGCACAGTTATAATTTGGAGGACACAGTAAATATGTTTGTTATTGTGAGATAAGACCAAAATTAAACTATTTGCACTAGGAACACTGTATAAAACACAAAGAAAGAAGCAAAAAAACAAAAATTGCAAAAGTTTTAAGGCTGGGGGAAAGTTTGGTTTGAAGGAGGAAAATGAACTGAAAGACTCGCCATTGGCTGAAATCGATGGGTTTACAAAGATGGGTTTACGTGCTAGCAGGGCTCAGAATGCCAGATGGCAAACTCTCCACCTAATCCCACTGACCTTGAGCAACACTCTAAGAAACAATAGCAATTTCAGTTTGTAGATGTGCAACGTTGATGGCGACATACCTCACAGACTTGCAGCTGAAGGGGTTGCACAACGTGCTGAGTCAAGTGAGCTGGATGCAAATGCATGACAAACTTTTTCTTGGCTTGATTTTAAAAAATAAATAAGTAAATAAATAGCGCCACACTCTTTTTAATTGATTCTCTTTATAAAAGCCATTTCCTCGTGTTTATGACACTTTTTGATATATTCTGTGCTTTGTTCTCATGTAGTTTCTAATATTAAGAGTTCATTCTTGGTTTTATTTGTCAGTTTTATCTGTTATTCTAAAGTTTTTTCCTAGGATTTGATTTTCATGAAACTCAGAGGACAACATTGTTGAAATTTAGTACATATATTTTTTTCTCCACTTGCAATTCTGTTAAATTCAAGGCTGGACTTAAATTGAAAAGAAGAATAGTTGAGGATCAACACCCTAAGTTTAGGGCACATTTTCCACAGACATAATAAGCTTTCATAATTACTCACCTGCTGCAATGCCTTTGCTTGCTAGCACCATGATTGCAGTAAGCCCAACGCTAAAGATTGCACTCTGGCCGAAGTTGAGCATGGCAAGGGTGGACGTGGTTTTCAGAGACGATGACTCGTAGATCTTCAGGAACTCATCGTACCTTTCAGCTTCGTACTTCTCGTTGTTGAAGTACTGTAAACGAAGAGAGAAACGTGAGGGGAGAGATGGGAGCACAGGCCAGGGAGATAAACAAAATCGGCATAATGAATGGTGGGAAGTGAAAGTTTAGAGAAAAAGAGGGGAGAGACACAAATATGGTGGAGGTGAAAGGTTAAGGAAGCGTGGAGAGCGGTCTCAGGCGGATACACACTCTGCCTCGAGGCTGCATTTGTTCTCAGTGACCGTTCCGAGCGGAGACGGCGTCTCAGTTGGGCTCCAAAGCATTTTTTCATGTCTATGTCTTCATCTGCTCCCCACAGATTTTATAGGACATGAAGGCGATGGAACAGAATCCAAAGCCCGCTTTGCTGAAGTGGCAGCAGCTCTGAAACCGTGACAGAGCGGAGCGACTGTTGCACTAACAACAGTTTCAGATATTAGGCAGTGAAGCCTAATCATCACTTCTGAAGAAGAATTACAGCCGAGTGTTCATCGCTGGAGTCGTTTCTTTTCTCTCTATTTACATAAGTAGCCGCTTACGTACAGGCAACACAATAACAACAGATTGGTCTTAAGAATTACCCTACATAAGCATTGCTATTTAATTTTCATATCATTTATGAGAGAATGGCTAATGCATCAAGCACAAACAAACTAATAGATTTCATGTAGAAAATAAAAGGAAAATGTACAACTCTGTTGCCAATTACTTAAAATTGTTGCTGAGCTGCAGTTTGTTTAGTTTGCATTAGTGTTTCCAGCTTTGGTGAAGTGGGCGATTTTGCTCCCGCAGCAAACAGCGGTGAAGCCACGCAGCTACCAAGTTACAGTGGATTTGCATATAGGAAGATGCAGTGAAATCGGTGAGGGAGATCAGAAAGTAGCACATGGAAGACAGGCACCGTGCTCAGGTTCTCACATGGCCCTTTTGTGAAAAGTGGAACGGATTTTTGAGTGGGTGGAGATCTAATTACATATGCACGCTCACAGCTCAGTGATGCTAAATCTGGCCGCACTGACACAGATGACACAAAATAACACAGAACAAGATGTTAAGGAAAACAGGACACAAAATTACACAGCGAGGAAAATAACACCACCAAAATCTATTTGAAATGGCCACTGCAGAAAACACTATCAGTTTTCATAAATTCCTTAGAAAAAAAAACATTGTGAAAAATTTACACCAGCTCAAACATTTAAACATGAGCTCAATTAATTTTAATTAGCTTGGTAATCAGTATTTAGCCTCAGTCTTTAAGTTCACCTAGATAAAGTATACTGACATTTCTCCAAGCTAGAGATGCACAGACTAGTTAGTAATCAGAGTCTTCAAATTTTCTTCTGACTAGAGAGAAATCTAGGAGTTCGGACTAAAAAAAACACTCTAGTGTCTGAATTCGGTTTCCAAGCTAAAGTGACTCAAAGATTGCCAATTCTGACCATCAGTGAGGTCTAGGATGCTATTTAAAAGGGTATTACTGCCTCACCACATGTTTACAGTCCATTCTGGCTATGAGGACTTAAGAAAGGACAAGACTTGTTTGTACATTCTTTAGAAAATGCATACATGCACTACAGTTAGATAATAATGCAAACCTTGGATCCTGGGGTGAATTTAAAGTGTTATCTACATAAACATTTCGTTTTTTTTGTATTTTTGAACACAAGTGACCTTTATCCGTTAGCAGGTGGAGATGCAGAAGTGTGGAGAGAGAAGGTGAAGGCTTGGGGCTGAGAATCAAACCTACGACAGCAGTGTTGGAGGCTCTAGCCTCACTACATGTTTGTCATGCTTAAATCTTACAGCCGCATCATTTATTTTATGAAACTTTGTCTCCAGTATTGACTGATACTAATATTGGCCCGATACAATACTGGCATAAATCTTATGCACTGTTATTACTTTTGTATTGTAAAATGTTAGAAAGGTTTTAGGTGATTTGACTTAAATAGAGAACATTAGTTTACAACAAAATGCATGCAAAAAATGACCAATTTACTACAATTGTTTGAGACTGTCCTATGTTGGAAAGCTCAAATCGTTTATTCTCATTTTATAGCTTAAATTATTTTGTTTTAATTTCAAGTTTGAAATGTCCCGTTACTAAGATTTGAATGCACCATTAGTATGAAGACTACACACATCTTTTTCTGTGTTTTTCTGTCCTCGGTGCAGACGTGGGAGACATGCGCATGACGAGTGTTGCACTCAGCTGAAACACCTTGGACTATAAAAAAAACATGCCAACAACGCTCCTTGTTATTGCTGCTTTGTTAGCAAATGCTGTTGTAGTGATCACAGCTCTGCATGCAGGATGAAGCTACTAAATAGAAACAGTGGTAGAGATTAAATGCTGATATGGTATCAGGACACCCCTAGAAATCACAATAGACCAATACAAGTTCTGATCAAAGCATTACAAAATCAAACATGGGACATAATCAACAAAGCAAGTCTTGGCCTTTATTGATGATCATGTTTTAGCAAAAATAATTGAGGTATTTATCCTAAATTTCTTGGCCATAGTGCTGTAGATGTACAAGTGTAGAGGGCTATTTATTATCAACAATAATGTAGAATGCTTGTGACACAAACTATGGGTCTAAAAGCTGTAATGCCATGTTAACACATCAACAGTCAACAGAGCACCAAGGTGGCTTTTCTGTACAAAAACAGCTAAAAATAGCAGAAGCAAGTGACAAAGCAGTTACCTACAGAGATTTCTGTGTCACTGACTAAACCTGGGAAAACATCTCACAGTCTAGAAGCTGAGGAATTTTTTTTTTGGCACTGGATTGATGTGAACTTAAAACTACGCGAAAACAAACTTTAAGAGAAGGGAACAAAAACAGTGGATTTATTAAGACAAATCAGATCAGCCCAAAAGTTATTATGACAAAGTATTTCATATTAATTAGTAGTAAAAAGGTCAGTAGTCACAAGACAGAAAGGAGTGAAAATAAAGATGCGCTGTAGGTGTGGCTAGGTTCTAGGGAGGCAACTCACCTTCACGGTCTCATAGTTAAGCAGCGAGTCAATGGCTGCATTTCCTGCCGCGTTGTCTGCTTTGTTCATCTCAATACGGAAACGAGTCCTGTGTGCAGAGACACATGCACCGTGACCCGAGCTCTTTCATTAGTACGCTTCAGCCAGTGGGTGACATTTTTCTTTTTTTTGCAGGTAGCTCAACGAGCCAGTGAGGTATTTACAGAGCTTGTCAGGGAATAACAATCCTGACCTACAGACAGACAGAAAAGTCACAGAAATCTTCCTACCTCCACTGGGTAACGAGAATTGTGAAAACAGTATACGCTGACAAAGTGCCCAAGGCCACTGCTGCAAACTGTCCACCACACTTGTAATACTGTGGGAGAGAAGAGCAAGACGGCATCTTTATGTACAGCAATTCAACATTTTGGAATAAAATCTCCAGAAAGCACATCATGCTCAGTGACCCAACGCTGGTATCGCTCTGGGTTTTTATAGGCCACTGTTTTGTACCAGTCTAGTATGAAAAGGTGGCATTAATAGACAAAAAATTATAGGAAGTAATCATGGTAATGCTTTGAATTTGGGCAATGGGATCTGCATAAATTACAGACACTCACGGTAGAACAGTTCAGTCGTTGCCGTCCGAAAGGGTGGGGTTGGAAGGTGGGGGTTATGGTGGTGGTTGTGGGGGTGCTGTGCTCACGAGGACATTAAACCACTACAAAGCTTTTCCGGATTCACCAGTGACACTAATGGACTGCGTTTCCAACAAAAGTTCAAATTCAATTTACAATGTAAATGAGACAACATCTCAGGAAATTATTTCCAGACAATCAGCTGCGAGGAATGTCAAGGAGATGCGAGCTCCAGAGAGCAGACGGAAAGAAGAAGAAAAAAAACACGTGCTCACATCTGTACACCAGGTACGACCTGAAAGAGCGATCTGATCTCAGGAGTTGTTTTTTTGTCAATATACTCTTATATTAAATATATTAAGAAATAAAAATAACACTTCACATATTTGGTGGGGGGAAAATAAAAGAAGTTAAATATGCAGAGAGGTTTCTTCAGGCATTTATGGTAATCTGATTTCTTTGAGACATGACCTTCAAGAAAATGATTTCTCTGCTACAAGAACAGCTTCACCCACAGATAAGAGTAAGAACGAGGCGTGGGTCAGTCGACATAACCATCGCACAAACCGGCTGGACCCGATCATGAACAGTGAGAAATATAGATGTGTAAAAAACAAACAAGTGATGCAAATATGGATTACAATATATCGCGCAGTCTCAGTTGTAACAACATATTAACCCTTTTAATCAATATGGTTTTTTTTCTGCAGCAGCAGCTGTTATTGCAATATTTCTTCTTTTATATAAAATGTAGATGTAAATAACAAAAAACTGAGTATAGCTTGATTCTGGTGACATTGGGGCTAAGAAAATGTATCAGATTAGTTGTAAAGAATCAATTATTGAAATGATTGTTATCGGAAATAAACTGCATACAGAATAAAAAATTATACTTGCTGAGCATTAATTAAACAAAATATTATAGAAAAAAATACATTTGGCATGAAAATTGTTAATATCATGTTTAAAAGGGAATCAAATGTTTTTGTAGGATTAAGTTGTCAAAATAAATATCTGAAGAATTTTCTAAATGAGTTGAACACCTGATTAATCATTGTAATAAATGATTGAATGATTGATTACTAAAATAATCATTGACTTGCTGTAAATCCCAACACTCACCAAAATACCACTGACGAGGGCCATCTCGAAGATGGTGGGTCCAAGATTGAAGACAAGGGCGCTGAGGACGAAGGAGATGCCCCTCGTGCCACGATCGATCGCCTTCGATAGCGCCCCCGTCTGTCGGCTGAGGTGGAACCCCAGATCCAAGTTGTGCAGGTGCAGAAATACATTCTTAGCGATGCGTCGGATCGAGCTTTGGGCCACTTTGCCAAACACCATGTTTCTCAGCTCATTAAAGAAAGCTGAACAAGCCCGAGAGACGCCATCTGCAGAAGCACAGGAGACGGGGAGTTTTAGGGCGCCTGCTGTGAAGAGCTGGGAGGTTTAAACGGTGCGGAAATGTCGTGTGTGACTGTGATCATGGATAATGATTCTGAACTAAGACAAAAAAATTAAAATCAAATGTTACCATCCTGAAATAAATTACTGTTTACTGAAGCAGATGAAATTTTCAGGCCTTTTTACTGCAGTAAGGGAAACGTTGTATGAGGTGTGG